>VOQK01036491.1:13180-24799 GCA_015052645.1 Benitochromis conjunctus
CCATGGTTTCCAAGTAGGTGTCAACTGGCCTCTAGTCCTGTGTGACTGGGGCCTAATCAAATTTGTCAGTGTCAGCTGATAACTTAGCACTCTGCTCTGTCTTCCAAATATCGTCACTCAAAGCTCCAAAAACAATGTTGGCAGTCAAAGCATTCAAAATATGGCAATCACTATATATATCAATGTGTGGTGCAATGATGACGTCTGCTGTTTTCACATCAAAGCAACATTTTCCCTTTGTCGTAGGTTCGGACACTAAGAAAAGAGCTTTTAGTGTGTAACCTAACCAGCTCATAAACACAACACAACCAGGGTGTGAACCATCTTCTCCTGGCTGATAAACCTGTGATTCATGCCCCCACCATCTTGCCCTACCATAGCTGGTATGCCAAGGATTCAGTGCCAGAAGACTCGTGAATAATGGTGAGATGCAGAAGGCATCTGACAAAACACCATTATTTGACACCCTGTGGTGAGAACACATTGTTACAGTCATAACATGCAGTCTGGTAGGAAATTTGTCTAATTTCACGTCCCATGTTACCACTGGTGATGTGGCACAACTTCTGAATCAATGAGAAGCACCTGAACGCATCATTACACTTGGTCTCTGTGAGGTTAGTCGGAGAAACCCATGATGACTGTGTAATCAGGCAGCTTGATTTTAAATGAGCTCATTTAAAGTTTGGATTCATGTTTTTTACTCTCCTCACTTATAAACCTGAAAGGCAGAGATTGAAAAAGGAAAAGAGGAGTGGAAGTAAAGTAAATAAAGAAAGAGGAGAGAGGGTTTTCATCCCCCGAGGAGCTAAAAAGTAAAGAAGAAAGGGAGAGTGGGAGAGCAGAGGGAGAGAAGCCCTCCAGCCAAAAGAAATAAATCAACCTGACACACCTGTTTGTCTTTCTGTCCATGTGAAATAAAGAAATAAGAAAAACAACTGAACTGAATATTTTAAACGTTGCAAATCTTGACTTACTGGGAAAGCACATAAAGTGCAGTCTATAGGTTGCATTTGTTGCTTAAAGCATCTTAGCATCTTTTCCCTTCTTTTTTTTATAACCCCTGCAACCTTCCTCTCTAATCACAGCCTGGCAGACTGCTCAGTGTGTGTGTGTGTGTGTGTGTGTGTGTTCGAGAAAGTGTGAAACGTTGGGGGGGGTGTTAAAAAAATAAATTCAGTGAGAATGAGGAGTGCAAGCAAAGAAAAGAAAGACTGAGGGAAGAAAAAAAGAGAACGAAAGAGTAAGACAGAGAGATTTGAGTCGCCGCAAGACAGAAAAACATCTGCTGCAGATGAAAAAACTAAAAACACACGCACACTAATGGCTGCACGAGGACAGTCGGCATGTGTGTATGTTTGAGCACAGATGTTCCTAATTTGTTCTAATTATCATTTCTTCAATCTGTTTGTTCTTTGAGACGTGAAGAGGACTCACTCTACCTCAGATAGCTGAGGAGTGGTGCTTCAGGAACAACACAACAGTAGTTTTGACCATTTTACCACTGGGTGTACTTGTTTTTCATAACCAATTTTCTATCATTTTACAAGTATTTGGGCCAAACACTGGCCTTGTTGACAGCAAATAATATAACTGATATTAGACAGTGAAGATAACACTTTAATGTTTAGCTGGCAAAATGTTTATGATATAAAAAACATTTTGCCAGCTTTATTAATATAAAGACTTCTTTGGTTCCCAACAAACGGGTCTCATGAATGGTATCCTAAACCTCTGCATTAGTAATTTCCCTGATGACACCAATTCATCAATCCATCCATTTTCTATCACCAGGTAAAGGTTACGGGGGCACCAGTCTAAGAAGATGCCTATACTTCCCTCTTCTCTAGCATCTTCCTCCTCTTCTCCTCTTCTCTTCTTGTGGGGTGGGGGCAAGATGTTTTCAGATCAGCTGAGAAACATGATTTCTTCAGTTTGTCTTAGGTCTGCCTGAAAACACCTCACCCAGGAGTAATGGGATGCCCGAACTGCCTCAAGTGGCAGTTCTTCACCCTGTCTCTGTGGCTGAGCCCAGACACACACAGAGAAAACTCCAAAGAAGTTTTCTCTCAGTCAAATCCCACAACAGAACTGAAAAACCCAAAAGACCTCAGAAGACAACAGAAGAACGCGGTAACAAAACTATTTCCATAAAAAAACACCTAAAAGAGTCGGAGCAGTTCTGGGGGGAAAAAAAACGTGTTCACAGATAAGACTAAAATGAATTTGTGTCTCAGTGATGAGGATAGAAAAGTATGGAGAAGGAGAGAAAAAGAGCATACAGCATCATCTGTCAAACATGGTGAAGGCAGTGCTATGGTATGGGTATATATGGCTACCAGTGGAACCGGGTCACTGTTTTCTTTATAATGAAAATTGACAATGACATAAAGCATACTTCAAAAGCAAACCAAGTTTCTCAAGGTAAGATTGGATATACTTCCACTTCCAAGTCAGTCACCTAATCTCAACCCAGCAGAGTAGTTTTTTCAGTTATTAAATGTAGAACTGAAGGCAGAGATATCCAAAAACTGAATGTGGCTGAAGGAAAGGCCTGGCAGAGTACACAATCAATGTGAAGGATGTTAATCCAAGTTTTAAAACACTTATTATATTTCGTTATGTTACTTCATCTAACTAAATTTGAGGCTCTGAAAATGATGAATTGTGTATAAAAGTAGGCAGAAATCCAAAATTTTTCATCGCATCACTTATCATCTTGATAATCTTGATCAGTGGATGTTTGTTTAAAATTCACTGTGGTGGTGTTCAGAGGCAAAACTACAAAAAATGTGTCTTTGTCCAAAAAATTATGGATGTATATACTGTTTTACCTGATAATCTACCCCCCAAAAAACAAATAAACAAAATTAATATACTAATATACCACTTTTAAAAAAGAAAACAGAGGTCTTGCCAATAAAATATGAATTTAAAATCTCATAGCAAGGTGAAATTTTATGAGCTCTCTCACCACCTGCATAATTTAGTACACACGTGTATTGTGTTATCTGGGGCTATTTTTAACTTTCATTTAAAAGCTGTCCAAAATGTTGATATTGAAATATGATGAAAAAATGAAATTAAAAAATTTAAAGAACCAAGAAGTCAAACATTGCAAAAACCACCATTCACAGCAAGTATCCAATCATGAGGCGGCGTCTGCCCCTAGGCTTAATGTGATTGGCTGACAGCTCATTATACACATGACTGAGGCTCAGACAGTGGAACTGATTGGTTTGCTAAAGGGAAATGAAAATGTGACTGGTTCAAGTTAAGGATGAAATACAAATGAGTGTAAGAATATAGTTTGGTTTAAGGTGGAATATGCAAATGACAAGGAGTCAGACAATTTCTGAATAGAGATTAAACAACAAGAAGAATCATTATAGAATAAAATTTCAGGGTTGGTTATTTTCTGTCTTTATGGTAAATGGCCTGCATTTGTATAGCGCTTTATTCAGTCCCTAAGGACCCCAAAGCGCTTTACACTACATTCAGTCATTCACCCATTCACACACACTTATGTTTTTTCTGTCCTTGGATTCTGACTTAATTCATGTTTGTGGCTTGTATTACTCAAGCTGTGGGGACATGCTATCACCACTGTTTGAATTATAATGTGAATTTTATTTTAACTCAAATAGCTGACATTTCCATCATTGATCGAGACTCATTAAGCAATTTTAACAAACCAAAAACTTGTATTTTTTTTTGTCTTGCAAACTAAATGAACAACAAAAGCTGAAGTGTCCCCACAACAAAAACAACGTCTTTGTTGTGACTCCTCCTCCTAGCTGTGACAAACTAAAATAATTCAAAATTAACCGACAAAGTTTAGAAGGTCAAAAACCTGCTGGTGTAAAGATGAGTACAGCGGTATAAAAGCAATTGTAAAGCTTTCCAGCAGAAATAACCGCCTTGATTCTTTCTATAAGTTACCATGCTGCAAAACTGAGTAAAGGGGAAAACACATTGGTAAGAGAGGTGATCAAGGACCCAGGAGTCAGTGAAAACAAACTCCAGAAGCCCTTGGATGAAACTGGAGAACTATCTTAGTAGCACTCCATCAATCAGCCCATTTTAGAAGAGCAGTTACACAAAAGCCACTTTGAGTAAAAGGTAAGTAAGCCCAGTGCTTGTCAAACTAAAGACTCTCTGTGCTGAAGGAAATGGTTAAACTCCAACGACGATATCAGGTGAACTGTAGAGGAGGGCGATATAGCTTTTAGACATGTCTCAGTATTTCAGAAATGTTGATCTGCTAGGATTTCCCCCCACAGCAATCTCTAGATTTTACTGAAGAGAATTGTCTGAAAAAGAGAAAATATCTACTGAGAGAGAGTTATCAGGGGAAAAAGATCTTGTTGATGTCAGAGGAGAATGGCCAGACTACTTTGAGCTGATGACAAGGCAACAGTTACTTAAATAACCACTTGTTACAACCAAAATATGCAGAAGAGCATCTCTGAACACACAACAGGTCAAACTTTGATTCAGATGGTCTACAGCAGCAGAAGACCACAGTGGGTGCCTCTCCTGTGGAGATTGGGAAACATTGCCTATTCTGATGAGTCTCAGTTTCTGCTGCAACATTCAGAATTTGGCATAAGTAACATGAAAGCATAGATTCATCTTAACTTGTATAGCAGTTCAGTGGCTGGTGGTGGAATGGTGTGGACGATATTTTCTTGGTGTACCTTGAGTAGCACTTTACTGCTAATATGGTGGCTCTCAGCAGCAGGGACTGCTGGTTAATGTAGCCTAAGAGATTGAACAAATACCAAGACAGTGTTTAAGAACAAGATTGTGACTTATCTTGAGTGACCCAGAATAAGTTCAGCACTAGAGTCCATAGAATATCTAATGGTAGATGCTTTCCATATATTCTGATGAAGCTTGAGAGAATGTGTGAGGGAGAAGGTGATAAACTAAACAAATTCAAAAGTGGCAAGCCTCCCAAGTAGACTGCAAGAAGCAACAAAAAAAGCTGAGGGTTCTAAAGATTTTTTGTTCTTTCTTTTTTTTATTATTTGTTTTAATATTATGTCTAATCAGATTGAGAGAGTAAGTTTAGCTTCTGTGAGGACTCATAAATCATTGAATTTCAAGGTAACATTGTGGGAATGATGTTAGAACACCTTCCACTGAATTACAGCATGAATAAATCATAATTGCATTAATAAATCATTAAATGAGTGATAAAGTTCAGATACAAATCCATTCTAAGGAGGTAATCCATGCAAATGTGGCATTTGGGAAGATAAATAACAAAAAAATGTGAATAAGATTGTATTTATTTAAAGGTACGTAAAGTTTAGGGTCAATGTAGTTTCCCCTGAAGTGGCACAAACATGACCATGTGTGTTCATTTATACTGATGGGATAGTAACTCAAAGCCAGAGCTGAAAAGTCACTTACACAATCTGCTTTGTAAACACAAGCCTCACTTCAGAAAGCTGCATTTAACTAAAAGATGGCATTGTTAGCCGGCCAACAGACAGATGCACTTTTCACATTAGATTGTTTCTTTAATGGGAAAACACATTTAAATGCAGCGTCCCTCTCCAATCAAACTCCACTTGTCCACCAATTATCTTCAGCAACTCGTTCAGATAACAGCTGCTCCATATTCACAAGAACGCACAAAGAAGAGCAGAGGAAGACGAGGAAGGCTTTGAATGTTAAATGCTTTAATGGTCACAGACACCAGACAACCTGCAGCCACAGATGGGAACAGAAACCTCGTGTTCACACCTGCTCATCCCACGACACAAAGGAACAACAAACCGGTGATTTAACTGTTGTTTACGGATAATGAAACACTGTCCCGGC
This sequence comes from Benitochromis conjunctus, assembly GCA_015052645.1. Classification (NCBI taxonomy): domain Eukaryota; kingdom Metazoa; phylum Chordata; class Actinopteri; order Cichliformes; family Cichlidae; genus Benitochromis; species Benitochromis conjunctus. The sequence goes on from VOQK01036491.1 coordinate 19,016, forward strand.
CTCCTACACAAATCTAAACATCAGACAAAGTGGGGCAAAGGAGTGTGTGGGCGGAGTGACACATCCAAGCTTGCTTTTTAAATTTTTTTTTACACAGAATGACTCGTCATTAATAAGAAAAAAAAAACAGCGAAACAAAGAGCACATCCATCATTTTAACAGTCCTGATACTTAATGAGTAAACTCTGTCAATGTACCATTACATTTCTTCAAAATAAAAGGGATAAATCATTTGTGCAGAATATTTAGATTTAATAATATGAAACTTTTGTCAATATTATAATCTAGTTGATTAAATGCTTTTCCTGAGGCTTGACATTTCAGTTACATTTTCAGACAAAATGGTTAAACCACATGAGAGCACAGACTGTGTGCACCAGCTTTCAAGAAATTTAGTTCAAGGGGTTCATTATTATGACTGTAGCAGGCTGAAAATTTCACTAAATATTAAAATGGATTGGAGTTCTTTAGTGAATGAATGGAAAGAAATCCCATGGCTGCTTTCTTTCCACATATTATTAAGATAAAGACATTGATACAGCTCTAATATCTCAAGATATAGGCAATAGCTTTTATCTACTGAGGGTAAAAACAAAACGTATTAGAGAAAAAAGGAGAAGCTGCCTTCAGTCTATCCATGGCCACTGTGATAGTAGTCCCTCGGCCACAGACAGCATAAAGATGGACGTAACTTCCAGTTCTGAAACGTAAAGCCAATGTGCCTTAAATCTGCATTTTGTTTAATGGCGACGACTAAATGCAAAAAGACTGCTGGTTCTGCAGAAACCTATGGAAACACTTTGCTCTGGTCACACCATTTAAAACATTGTGTCCATTTTGTAAATTTTCCTTGATTTGAAGAGTCAGATGGGTGACACAGCAGTACATGGTCACCTAACAGCAAGAAGATTCTACATTCAAATGAGTTAGGGTTAGAGACTGTGTCTGCATGGGTTCTCTCTGTGAACTCTGGGTTCCTCCTACAGTCCAAAGATTTGCATGGGGTTATGTTAATTAGTTATTCTATATTGCCTGGAGGTGTGACTGGTTATCTGTATCTCTGTGTTAGCCCTGTGTTAGACTGGTGATCTGTCCAGGGTGACAGCCTCCAGCCCACCTGGATGGATGGATGGTTCATATAGGAGGATTACCCAGGTGATGCTCGTTGGTAGCCAGCTGGTCACATCTGGTTTCAGAACACCAAGATGGTAACAGTGGACTTTATCACTGCTTAAAACAGGACCACAAACGACTGGGAGATCTCACCAGAGCTGCTTCTATCTGCATCAGACACATGAAAATCTGAGCTTTTTTTTAACAAAAAAAAAGTGTTGTATTCATTAGCAGAAACCAATTAGCCATGACTTCCAAACTTAAATTATTTGAGTTACTTTACTTGAGTAGAATGTACTGTTTAGAGTTCCCTAAGTAATCAGTTTGAAATGTAACATCATCAACATATTATGGAACTTTATTTCAGAGTGAAAACTCTTCATAGACCTCTCAGCCTTGTAGTTTGAAGAAAATGTCAAAGATGCTCTTTTAAATGCATGAAGACTTTCTGTAATCATAAAAACACTCAACTAATTCAGCTTAATACTTCAGATTTATGGCAGTCATTTTAAAGTTTTAAGCCTTTGAATCTGACTTTAATAACAATCACGCTTTGTAGTAATGAATCAGCCTGACTTTAGTTAACGCCTGTCTTCTTACAGTTGACTCTTTCACTGCTGGTTTTTGCCAGTAAAAAAAAGACCAAACAACACAGATGAATGTTGTCTCTTATATTGTTAGTTCTTGGAAATATCCAGGTAAAGAATGTTTGTCCAGTAATTGTAGTGACTGTATCTTATCGGGCTGACAGGACAGGTGGTCTTTGTTCTCCACCTGCTCCCTTCTTTTTGTCTGATGTCAAACCTTTTCTTTTTTTCTGTTCAAGACCGACAGCCCGTGTCACAAGGGACACAACAGTTATTGCAGCACATTCCCTGCTTTTGTCCCCCAGCCTCATTCCTGGGTAAACACTTTGGAAAGTTGTGCTTTTTCAGGTTTCAGTCTTGGTAACTTTTGCTTCAATTTTCTGAGTTCCTAAATTTTCCTGCTTTGTTTATTTGCTACAGCATTTACCTCAAGGTAAATAAGTCTTGTGTAGATAAATGTCAGCGTGGCAGTGTGACTCAGTTTGATTCACTAACCAGTACACAATGGTAAGAATACATTTGGACATTAAGTATGTTTCATGGATCTGATGTATTACATCAATGTGAGTGAATTACCAACAGTTTTAAACCCTGTACGAATCAGCTATGTGACCATAGGAATGCAGAGGAATGGTTTATTGGAGCACAGAAATAGCATTAGTGAATGTTTCAAATGACCCTATTATGGGCTCTGCCAATGGACTCAACTTCATGCTGCTAGACCTCAGTGTAGCATTCGATGATGGCCTCACCTGATGACCTCAACATTTTCATATGCAGACTAAAATATTGTGCTGATATTAAAGGAACTGGAGGGACTGTTTTCAACAGGATATTTTCATTAAATTATTAAAATCTAGGACTCTATGCAATATTACTGACATTAGAAACATCCTATCTCAGAGCAATGGTGACAAGCAAGTTCACATCATTTCTTCTTTGAGGGTGGACTATCATAACTCATTATTATCAGTGTGTTCCAAAAGCTTAGAGGAAAAGCCCTTATTGGTTCAAAATACAATGGGAGCAGAGCTAACTCTTATATGTGTAACAGCAACTTTTAAAAAGAGGAGACTGGAAAATATCATGAAAAGATTAATAGGTTAAAAATCAGAATGTTTTTTGTGGTAGTTGTTTATGAAAAATCTTCCATTAACAGTTTATTGTAAGTTTGTCCAGTAAATGTCAGAACAATTTGGTCATTAAAATTAGTTATTTCTTCAAGTGGTTGTAACATTTCAAAATAAGTGGTGAGTCACCTGAGCAATGAGAATACAACTAATACTACCCATTATGTCTGCTTTTTGCTTTGTGTCGTGATGTGTGGGCTCAAAATTTAAAGTACCTGGCTACAGTGAGTCACAAACAAACAATCAGTCAATCATTGAGGCTTCAGTGTACTTCTCATTTACAGAGGAAAAATCAGAGTGAAGGAGCTTTGGCAGAGGAAGTCTCAGTCTGAAAAATCTTGTCTGTGTATTGTTCCTGGACTTCAACACTCACATACACACTGTCTGCAACAGAAGTCATTGCTCTTTACTTTTTCCTCTTAATTTCAGCGTTTTATACTGGTGAACTTTGAACCCTTCTTTTCCTACAATCCTCCTGTTCTTTTATAGTTACTGTCATTCATTTGAAATACAGTGTTTCACTCTGTTTTCTTTCTTCTAGTACAGTGACCTGTTATCTTCTGTTATGTTTTCCGATGATAGTAACTCTATAACAATTCTGTAGTAACACTCAGATATATTCCTTAGCAATAGACTGTTAGGAAAGACATCATCCACTGGCTTTGATACATTTTGAAGTCTCATTGTAAGTGTTATGGTTTTGATCTTGAAGGTGGAAGTTACAGCAGAAAATATCAGCTGAGATATCAGCTAAGGCTAGTAAGCTTCATTAGCAAGCTACATCCAGTGTATAAGCCTATATATAATATTAATTAATATACTGTCACTAATTAAAACATTCTACATAATGAACTAATAGTACAGTTACCAAGTCAGTCCAGCCTGGTTAGCAAGTGGTTTGGAACCTTTGGAAATGTGTTGTTTGCACAGTAAGGCACAACTTTTACTTTGAAAGCCAAAGTTCCCCCTTTTCGGTTTGCTTTGCTCTTACTGAAGTTGGACTACAGCTTGGAGAGCAAACGTCAAGTGTTAATGCAAGTGTTGGGTTTTATTAATCACAAACCCCGCTGGAACGACCAGGACCGTGAACTGTGCGTGAATCAAGACTCGAGGCAAAAGCTTTTGATCTTTCACGGAGCTCACGCGGAAAGTCTGGTCAGCTTTCACCAGACCAGCTCTGGCATCCTCCCCGCGTGCCTCACTTTTATTACACACTTCATGAATACGCAAATATAACATACATCACAGTTACTAAATATTCAACATTGCATGCTAAGTGTGTGTGTGTGTGTGTGTGTGTGTGTGTGTGTGTGTGCGTGTGTGTGTGTGCGTGTGTGTGTGTGTGTGTGTGTGACCTATTTGCATGCAGCTTGGCAGTGCCAGCAAGGGACAGAACGGGCATCAAACCAACGGCCCTCTCAGCGTGGCATATTGACAATCACTACAATGCCCCAGTGTGTGTGTGTGTGTGTGTGTGTGCGTGTGTGTGTGTGTGTGTGTGAGTGAGAGAGACATGGGCAGTAAAAAGCATGCTCTGCACAGACACTAGGCTTCTTCAACATAGAAAAAAAAGACATTTTCCTCTTAAGAAATAAAAACCAACACATTGCTTTTTCTCAATCTAGCATCCAGCAAGGCACCAACACTGCAGGGGGTGAGGTGCATTTTTCCACACATACAATAACCTTTAAATTTCTGATACACATTTTGATACCAAATAGTCATTTAAAAGACATCTGAAAACCAAATGAATGACTCATTTGTGGTCTTGCATGACAGGGAGATGGTGCTGAGATCAGAAAATCGCTCCATTGCTCACGTTCATAAAGCTCACAATTATTTTAGCATATGCAACATTACTCAGTGTGAGATAGCCCCTTAAAACATAACGAGCTGGAGAGTTTCAGTTAAAAGAAAGAGGTTTGTTTGGGTTTGTGTTGCTGATGGAGCTGAATTTGCTGATACCAGCATTTAAAAAACGGGGTTGGAGGAGGATGGTGTGGTTGATTTTAAGTAGCCTTTAGCTGACTGGAAATTAAATGCAGCTATAATTTAAATGGATGGCTGCGTTGTTAATATGTGTTTTTGTGGGAAAACCAGTCATAAAGAACTGCTTCTTGCACACAAATAAAGTTCCAGTGAACAACAGTAGTTACTGTTACTGTAACTCTAGTTCTATGAACGTGCACCCTAATGGCCCGCACCATCAGTTTTGTGAGGTGGCTAGCGGAGCCAAGGCCCGCCCACTGGATCTGCCCCAAGCCAAAGCTTTACGGTTTAGGGTTAGTGTCTTGCTCAATGCCCCTCTAACCAAACAAAAGAAGCAGAACTGAAGGCATTTGATCTTTTTCAAGTGCATGCAGACTTGCTCCTGACAACAATATGGTTGGGAAACTAGTCAGTTAAGGCGGAGGAGAGTTAAATATTTAAGATTTGTGATGTTGCATGTTGAGAAGAGAGGATGAGAACATGCATTAAAATAGTTTAGGTCCTGCAGCCACACAAAAAAAAACAAATACACAGAGCTTCTCACAAATTATTTAGCAGCTGCCGTGTTTCAGTGTCAGAAAAAAGGAGACGTGACAACAAAATGAGAGTAAAGAATAACAAAAGTAAAATACAACCATTATGTGCTCTGACAGTCTTGAACTCTGAGCTGTCTCGGAAAATTCTCTTTTATGAAAATGTGAATGCTACAATGGGCACCTGAAGACACCCGCCAGCGTCAAAAACACAAAAACAGTCGTCCGTCTCTCTGACCGAACGCTGAATTCTGTGGTCCTCGCATAAGATGTGTGAGCTGCGGCGCTGCGTTAACCGCTGAGCTGCATTGTGCTACAGTTTTGTTGTCTTGTTGTTTAAAGTGTGACAGCTGTCTGGTGTTTATCAGCGAGTCCATGCAGCCTCCCTAACAGCTCACCACAGCATGACTGACCCACTAAAACACACACACA
>VOQK01036528.1:0-14653 GCA_015052645.1 Benitochromis conjunctus
ACAGCAAGACATTTTTGATTTCAAAATTACAGAAACTCGTCCGTTCAATAACAATAACAGCGTGTTATAAAAAGAAGAGGCGAAGCAGCCTCTGTCTCAACTTTTTTTAAGTTTGCTGCTGGCAAAAAATTTAAAATGAGCAGATTTTTTTTTTAAAACAAAAGGTTCTCACTGTAAATCTTAGATGTGTTTACCTTTGTTTTTCAAACTGAAGCTGCATTTCTTTTATATAACAAATCTTGCTTGTTCGTCACTCTGAGATAGAAGAATTTGTTCCTTTTCTTGGTCTTGTGTTATTATAAATGAGTTATTTTGGGACATTAAACTGTTGCTTTTACAAAATTAGTAATTGTGAAGCAATTGTTGAAAAATATTTAATTACCAAATAATTAATCGCCAATAAAAATGATCTCAGTCTGAGCTTCTCTGACATGAGCTAACTCTTGATCAACCAAAACACAACCCAAGCATGATCTCAGTTACCTTGAAGCCAGCTTTGGCACCTGACTGCAGGTCAGACTCGATGTTACCTGGATCCAGGTAGGCTATGCTCATCAGAAACCCCGGCCCGGTGAAGGCCCAGAGCTTTCGGAGACTTATCCAGCTCTACGGCAGGGGGAAACAAAGGTTGGACCACTAATAACATCAAATCTGGGTTTATAGGGGACATTAACACAGTTTTCATATATAATCCAGACTTGATTTACCTCACCGTCCTCCTCAGGGACAGGGACTCTCTCGTCAAAGTAAGTGCTGGAAACAGGCTCGTCATTGTGATTCTGCAGGAAGACCGAGGGTGTGGAGTGTACTCTGTGAGTGTATGTTGTCTGGATCACCCCTTTCTCTTCAACCACGTCATCCGCTGAAATTTAACACCAACATAATGACAAAAGCATCGTAAGAAAGTAGAAAAAGTGAACTTTACACGGGTCAACAACACACAAAACCTTCACAGCATGTTAGGCGGGCAGACGGGCAGGAAAACAACTGATATATACATAAAAATGAGAAGATTATAGTATAATAACGTGATGCTTTTCACGTTTATCTTTTAGTTTGTTTAGAATTGAGGTTTTTTCATTATAAACGTTCATATAAACCAAAGTGTAACTGCTGTCAGAGTTGCGGGTGATAATGCCGCTGCGTTTTCTGTAAATCCCTCTGGATAAACGTAAACAGGTCGAGTTAAACAGATAAAGTCTATCATCCATCCAAGCATCTATTAACTATAGCCATGTGTCTGCTGGGATAACAGGGCTCCAAACACATAACTGAAGATACAATAAAAATACTCGGCTTTAAACAGTAATTTCACATCCAGCAAACACTTATTTAAAAGCCTTTAAAAACATGACTTTATGAGCTGGAAAGTCAACATTAGAGTCTTTAGTTTAGGCTCAGGTCTACGTTTCCACTGCCCACGTGCCGATCTCCACACAGCTCATCCCAAACAGCGAAAACGTGCTGAAGAATATTTTGTTACACAACATCGAGTTGTGGTTAAAAGGTTTTCAGGTCAATGAGGGGACAAAGAATAAATTACATGCGTCTAAATCTGGCTGAAAAGCGAAAGGATGCTTTTTCTCCTCCAAACTTTAAGGACGGGCATCTCTTGCTCAGAGGCGTCGGAGTTACAGTGCATCACTGTGCTGACTCAGCAGGTGGAAACAGTGAGTTTTGGCTGCTTAGAGGCTTAAACAAATAAACTCATCATGTAACACTCTACGAGACAATGCTTCACATGTAGAGAGAACACAATGGCGTAAAGAAGTTTTTTCTAAATGTTTAGTCTTGGTTGAAAATCCAAATTTAACTGATGTTGAACACGTCACTGTCTGCTGATATCCCTCCTGGGCTTTCCAGTTTGTTTAATAACATCCTTTCATCAATTAAGCAATAAAAATGATAAAACTTGTGATAAAATAATCCGTTCTGACATTTACTTCTTAGTCTGCTGCCTTTTTTTTTTTTGGTGCAACTATTTTCAACTTTCTGGCAAGACGACTTTCTGCCTTTTCATTTTTCAGCCCGAACATAAAAGGACGTCTTTCTTGACGTGATGGGTTATGCCTCCTCCCTGCTCCTCCTTTTATTTGAAGCCTTCGGGGCTGCAGGTCATGTGAAGGCTTTTGTTTACAGCAGGTTTCTTCTGGTTTAGTCTCTTAATCTGAGCCAGCAATGTCTCTGCTATCAGGAACATGAGCTGCGTCAGTCTTATCTGAGCAGATGAGCTGCAAAAATGACTGAGCGCGAATATTTTATGCTAGAACACGACATTCAGAACTTGTTCTCCTTCATATCAAGAACGCCATGTAAAGTTAAAGTGTTTCCCCACTTGAGAAAGCCACGTCTTAATGCTTCTAACACACATTAACCCAGTTTAAGCTGCCCGTTGGTCCAGGAGTGACTTCCAAGCCCGGCCGTGACATAAATCCTGCTCACAGCTTTCAGCGTTTGAGCTCAGAAAAGCTTCCGGCAGAAGATCCTGAGTTTTCTGCCTGAACCATTACGCACAGCGAAGCTCAAACATCCAAGAGAAAAGTTCCAAAGTAATTATCATAATTTAAAATATATGAAATTAGAACAAAAACTCAAATATCGGCAAAGAGCTGATCAATGTTGAGCTTATAATTGATAAGAACTTGTCATTACTTCATGAGAGCTTTTTTGGGGCTTTTTCCAATGTGACAAACATCAGAACAGCATTAACTGAAACTTTGTCACATCCTGTAACAGCAGCGAGTGGAACATTACAGATCCCGACGAGTCGACAAGCATCAGCCCAATCCTCAGCAGGAAACTGCCAGGAAAAAAAAAAAAGACACGCTGACATTTTTCATTGTAAATATTTATATTGAATGATATTTAGACGTCTATCCTGATGACATTTTAAGCAATACTGTCCAGCCCAAAATAAGCAACAGCCAATATATGTTTGTGAGTGGAAATGCCCTTTGAGAAGTGCATGTTCAGCGTTTCACAGCCTGAGGAACTTCTCCGAGTGAAGCAGAAAAAACACTCAGGTTCAGGTTTTTCTCTCTTTACCTTCAGCGGGTGACCAACAACCACCGCTCAGGAGCTTTTGATCACATCACAATGTCTTCTTGATTTTTTTGCTTTTCTTTTTGCACTTTTTAAAGACTTCCAATGCAGCGGTTTTTAAAATGTTCTTGCCCAGGGCACACCAAAGGGCAGGCCAAAATTTCAAGGCACACCTTTACAAAAACAAACAACGTCCGTCTGCTGATATATCCTCGCTTCACCGTTTTCTTCTTTGAACATGGAGATCATGGGCGAAAAACTGCCCCGGGGCCAGAACTGGCCCACAGACCATTTAGAATTATTTAGCATAATTCAGCACCGTTTTAATTCACGTCTTTAAAGTGCGCCCCCCTCTGAGCTGACAGAGCCAGCCTGACATGTGCCATGTCTTTATGCAAATGTGTCCCCACTCCACCAGTGGACGCCTTCATGGCCCTCATGACACACTGAGCAGACCAGGTGTCTCTCAGAACAGACTTCTGGTTTGCAGCTTGTCTCTTTAGCCTGGGGTCGTGCTGACTTTAACCAGCTTTTCCAGATGGATGACACACTTGAGCTGAAGGCTGTTGACATCATCAGTCCAGCTGGATCCAGAAGACAGGGAGCTGTCACTTTGGTCTGTACCGACTCCCTCTCTCCTCTTTAGGTGGACGGTCGTCTGCACCGGTGTTTAGCTGTGGTCTGTGCCACAGGAAAAAAGTGATCATATTCCCTCTCTGCTGTCAGTCCGGGTTGTTGATTTGTCACACAGTCTCATAATTCTCACCATCTGGGTGCAGCACGAAGGACTGAGCTTTGATAGACGTTTCTAGGTTTTTGACAGATTTTTGGGGGGGCTGAGGCGAGTGGGTGCAAAGTATCAAAGGTCGAGTAAAGTTCAAAAAAAGGGAAGCTGATCCAAAGGTGCCTTAAATTGTATTCTGTATTCTTTTTAATGTCCGGCAGGGTGCAAAAAGCCTTTCAGTTGTACAGATGCCTGTGGGGAAAACAGAGGTCACGTAGATCTCAGTAAATACTTTACTCGTGACTTTATGTGTTCAGTCGTTTGTTTGAAAGTTATTTAGAAATTTTGTGGTCACTATTCGAGTCAGGAAGGAGGATAAACCTGTCAGGCCATCAGTCACAGTCGGATCCACCCCACCCTCGCTGTTACGCCTTCTTACAAAATACAAGGATGGCAACGACAGACATGTTAAGCTCTGTGCTTCATAAAAGGATCCCACTAACCAGTGAGTGATGTCACAGTGGCTCCATCTTTATATACAGTCTATGGGAATCACTGCTCTAATACATGCATCTATCCCTTTTTTGTTGAATTTATTTATTTGAAAGGGACAGTGCAGTTCAGTTTCAGTTCAAGTACAAGACATTAAACTGATGTAACGCACATAAGTTTATAGCTGTTGCTAATTTTCAACAATAGTCCCTTGTTGGGCTTACAATCAAAATAAGTACAGTTCACAATATAACATACATTTTCATAAAACCAAATTACCTCCTAAATACAATTTTGCTAAGCTTATCCAGGGGTGCTTGAACCTCTCATGCAGAAGAGGAAAAGTATATCTGGGAGAGGTTTCCACAGCACAACGAGACAACCATCGTTTACACCTACGTCCAATTTAGAATCACCAGGTCACCTAACATGCATGTCTTTGGTGGATGCACCACCATAACCCTGGTCAGCTCTGACACAGGGCTCCAAAAAGAGACAGAAATACTGCAAGCTATTAAGTTAATGGTCTCGAGGTTTTAATTGAAAAAAAGATGCAAAATAAAACAATCAGGGGACTCAAATTAATCATCTTGTTGAGAAATCTCTTTAGAGCTACGCTGTTAACGCCTGGAAAGTGAAAGCAAAGGATGACGAGAGATGAATTAATAACACGATAAAAGTCAACAGTTTGTTCTGCTTTTAGGGGAAAAAGAGGAGCTGATGCTTCACTTCCCTCGACACGGAGCAGATTTGTGTTTGTTGTCACTACGCTGTAACGGCTTCCTGTAGCGCTTCATGTTGCTGAGTAGGTCTGGCTGAAAGGTTTCATGTATTTCATAAAAATGTGATGAGTCCTTAAAAAGCTGCTGTGTACAGGGTAAACATCCTCACCTTTTCCTTCAGCTCGCTCTGCCTCCTGATCTGTGGGAATACTGGGAGGTAGCGAGGAAATGTGGATATGCTCAGGAGGGGGGTTTCTGCCTGGAAGCAAACAGGTAATTATACTGGGATTAGAGTGATTTATGTAATCAGAGTACATACACACAGAATCAAATCCTTCACATACAGAAAACTATGAGAAACTATGTAAAAATGTGTACTCAGGCCTCCACTCAGTACGCTTATATGGGTTTCTGTATTCTGATACTTCAAAAGACATGTGTGATGTTGTGCAAAAGTCTTGAGTCACCCCTCATTTTTTTAAATTTGCTCTAACAAGCTTGAAAGTCGATATTTGGTGTGACCACCTTTATTCTTTAACACAGCCTGAACTCTCTTGGGCAGCTTTCTTGTAATTTCTTTACGTAGTCTTCAGGTTTAGTCCTCCAGGCTTCTTGAAAGACTTTCAAAGCTCTTCTTTGGATGTTGGTTCCTTTTTTCTTCTGTCCTCTGTCCGATGACCCCATTGTGCTTCTATAATGTCAGGGTCCGGGCTCTGGGGAGGCCAATCCATGACTCATAGACTTCCACTGTATATTTTTATGTGCGGGTATGATTTTACTGCACCAACAGTGTGTTTGGGATCATTGTCATGCTGAAAAATGAAGCTGTTGTCAATCTTTCCACTCTTACAGGCTTAAAGATGGCTGTAACCATGTATCTCTATTTAAAAGCCTGAGGCCCCCCCATATTCAGCTCAATATTCACAGTTTTTATTCATAACAACATTTGTATTTTTTAACGAATAAACATTTCCTTTGAAATGACATCAGAAAAGAAGCCTGTCTGTAATCACACATGTATAAGTATCAGTATTTTACACTCACAGCGCTCATCACACATTTGTAAATAACACTGGCACAATTAAACCTCCACAGAGGAGAATTACTTTCATTACAGACTCATTTTGAATTTTATAATATATAAAACACGCGGGTTACTTTACTGATTTAACTGCAGCTTGCATCAATATTGTAAATTTAATGAGGGCAGTTAAGGGGGTATAATTACCTGCCCTGCTCGTGACAACAAGTTCCTGTGATAGTGTAACTTTATACAACAGGAAACGATAAACTCAATAAAGACGACAAGGTTAATATGAACTCTGTGACACGATAAATCTGTGCTATAATATGCGTCTGTGTGGATCTCCAGACATCCAGCATCACCTGTGCTGCACGAGGAAATAATCCACAGAGAAACTCACCTGAGCGCAGGAAGGAGAACATGTTTCTTCTTTGTGTCTTTAACACTTTGGAATTTTCTCATCGGACGAAACCAGAATTAAACTTCTGAACTCCGAGTCCGTAAACGTCTTCTCGCTTCCTTCTTGGATCCAGTGGAATTTACGCGGAGCAGGAATATCCGGCAGGTTGGACATCCTCCCTCCGAGTGAAGGTGTAGACTTACCGTGCAGGTAAGGAGGAGGAGGAGGAGGGAGAAGGAGGAATCTCCCTGAGGACAAAGTCACACATATAACCTCAAACTTTGATAAATGATCCCGTCCTCTTGCCACTTTCTACCACGTGACCTAGTTTGCCCGAACAACCTGAGCACAGGAGGAAATGAGATATCGCGCAGGAGATTTCAAAATAAAGCGAACGAACTGATTAATGTTTTAATGAAACGTTAATTTCGCACTCGTTCAGGTAGGAGACAAGCTGAAATCCCTGCGTCAGGTTCTCTTTTTCTTTCTTCTTTTTTTGTGTGCTGGTTTCCTTTCAAAATAAATGTCACGTCAAACAATGGTGAACGTTCCGAGCTGCAATTTTTAAAGTCCACATGAGGTAGTGACAGGTACATAAACAGACTAGAGTGCTCTCAAATTACGGAGGAGTGAAATTATTCACTTTACCGCTTCAAACTTTGGACATTGAAAACAATTATCAACTTTTGATCCACGGAATTTACACGAAAATGCATATTTTTAATGCAAAAATACAGATTTATTTATAACTTACATCCATGAATGTTTACATGGCTTTGTAAAAGAAAAGCCACATCTCTGTGCGTATATGGTCATTTTAACTTTCATTAGACTAGACCAACTTTAACTGCTTATTATGCAAAATAAAGAAATAAATAGCGTGAATTTAAAGCTCTACTTGTGTCTCGCTGTCTGAATAAAAAAGGTAAAGAATTCCACTTCACCTCATATTCTTTTTGGGACACTGTATATTTGAATTATCTGACAGCGTTTTATTAATCTCTGACAACTTAACTTTAACAAATAAAAACCTGAATAAAAATAATAGCAATTTATATCATACTGTATTAAGCTACAGCTGTAATCAGAAGTTTACATCCACTCATCATGAGCATGAATATTACGGTCAAATCATACACACAGGCTCAAATCTATGCATACACCCCCACTAACAATGTTCCAAAATGTAAAATGTATAGTACACAAAGACGTCACATTATTGGTTTTATTCAGAGTCTCGACATTGGCTTTGTAAAATAAGTCAGTATGGTTAATCAATAGTGACAGCTATACAAATACACAACACATCAACACATTTCTATATTGCCTGGATCAGCAATACAGACACTGACAGAAAAACATCAAAACATCAATTAGAGGAATCTAATGCAGCAGTTCCCACAACCTCCATAACAAACTGCACATCTGTGTCCAGGAGAAATGTACTTTTATTTTTAATCAGGTAAAATTGAAGCTTTAGATACATTTCTCTAAAGAATTTAGCTTTTAATCATTTAATACTAACCTGTGATCATCTTTCAAGACACTTAGTGTGAGTCAGGTTCCTAAATTGGGCAGCACTGGCTTATGAACGAATTTATTTTAAACTTAATTTCTAACCCGGGAACCGTTCAGAAACCAGGGTGTCAGATTCGTGCTGAACTGAGTTAGTTATTGATAGTTAATTAGCAGCTAATGAAAAAGTGACACCAACGTGCTTTTCAAGCTAAAATGTACAAACACACAGCTTCTTATTGTATCTGTACATAAAATATCTTTGTGATGTTTTGTCTGGACAAAACAAGCCACTTATCACTGCTGATTAACTAGCAAATCATCAATAACGAAGTCATTATCAGGAGCAACAATGTGTTAAATCTACTGGCTTCTTGAAATAAAGAATTTCTACCACAAATAATCAATTCCATCTGAAAAGTCTGAATAAAATGGCTGAATTACCTGGACCTGTGTAACTGCCCTGTCCTGTACTGCTGTATTATTATTATTATGGTATATATATATTTATTTTATAGGCAAAAAAAATGTTAAAAGCAAGACAATGACTCTAAAAACACTGACCAATGGTTACAATACTAAAGTTGTGTGTGTTTTGCTCTTGTTTGAACTTTAAATAGTTTGTTTCATTTTTATATATATTGCTGGAAAATCACACAGACCAGTAAAAAATGTCTTTTGTATGCTGTACAGTTGATTAAACCCATTGTGGTGCAAAAATATTCTATTTAAAATCAGGCAAGACAAAGAAATGGATGTGGAAGAGAAAAATGTTTCTAAATCCTCGTTAATCCTTTTGCAGATTGGTGTCTTGTTGACCAAACAACGATTTAATTGCAGCTTGCATCAATAGTGTAGTTTAACGAGGACACTTAGGGGCTATAATTATCCTGCCTTGCACATGACAACAAGTTCCTGTGATTATGTAGCTTTATACAACAGGAAACAACAAATCCCATTAAACACTAAAAGGTTATGTGACACTATAAATCCGTGTTATAATATCCTGAACACATTAACTAAAGAGGGGACATGTGAAAAAAAAAAAAGAATATGAGCGAAGAAGCTGAGAAATAAAACTGCTCACACAGGTAGACAGGTAAAAAGGTTTGAATAAAGTTTCTAAAACGATAAGAGTCCAAACATACCGGAAGCTGGAGATAAGCGTTTGGTTTGCTCTTGTTTTAATTTTTAAAATGCCAAAATTATTAACAAAAAATACAAAAGATGCCATGCTCTCAACCCTGAAATTGTGGTATATTGCAGTTTCACTCTTTACATTGTCATGTGATTTTTAACAGGATTGCTTTCATGCAAAAAAAATAAAAATCTAGATGTTTGCTTTGTAAAATGAGCACGTTTAATCCAAAGCCATGATTATTGTTCTTATGAGATACCTTTAAAGGGTGCAGTCACCTCCTGCTGCTGGTGTCTGTACGCCCTCTAGCAGCAGAAAGAGCTGTGGTTTGTTTTTATGTCCAAGACTTGAGCCATGCTCTGGAGTGAGTTACAACAATAAGAGCAGCCACTAGGTGGCGACAAATGCTGACTGATATACACTCAGGAAGCGCCACTCTGCTGAGAGCTCACTGCACTGATGTTTCACTGTACTGAGCTTTTGTTTTACCGACGCCTCAGTTACACGGTGCTCTCCACGTTTGAACATCAAACATCAGCTTCATCTGTTGGTTTTATGTTCTGAAACTCCGGATTCAATGTTCTTTTTAACAACAGGCAAACTGAGTGACAAGAGTAGGGAAAAAAGCATTACTAATAACATCAACGCTGGCACAGAGAATCTATTATTTATTTTATTATTATTATTTGCACCTGTCGAGGCTATTATAGTTCATTAAAACTAAAAACTAAAAATAAAATAAATAAAAATAAAACAAAGTGTTGGTATTTTTAGTTAACTAAGCATCATAATTCAAAATTAAAATAACTGTAGAGGAGATGTTTAGTGATCAGCTGATCACATTTGTCAGCACACATGTGGAGGCTTTGGTACAAATCTCTCGACTTGGTTTATGACTCTGAGTCAGGCATTTGTATTGAAATATATGTTGTGAGCTCATGGAAGTGGTTTGCAAAGCGGCTTGCAGGTGTGCAGCAGCAGACTGAGGTAGCAGGACATGTATGCCATTCATTAAATGGATGCTTAGAATCAGCCGTGCTGTCAGCTGATTCAGGATGACCTCTGCTGGGACTGTTGTGCTCTGGTTTGATGTTTTAGTTTAAGGAATTGTAAATTTTTAAGTAAAACCTAGTTTTGCATCATACTTCAGGGCACAAAAGAACGTCTGACGAAGCCCTCATTATTTCACCGGACACGTCTGTGCAGATAATCCTGCGTAAATACTCATGAAAATATGCTTTTTGCTGTTTTTGTGTATGTTTGGCCTGTTAATACTTTAACCTCAGGCAGAGACCTTCCAGCACAGTCCTCACAATACTGGTAATGTTTCTATTTTAGTCTTATAGAAAGTAAAAAGATGCCCAACCTTTCCAAGATTATGATTTAAGATTAATGGCTTACTTAGAAAATTGTGACCAATATGACTATTAATTATTATTACTGAATTTAACGCAGAAGGAAGCTAGTTGTAGCTTCAAGGATCCTGGAAACGCTGCTTTTTGAGGAATAAGCTTTTTAAACAACTATGACATTAACTGTGATCTTACAGACTTGGCTCTTATAGAAAGACTTTTTTGTCATGTATAAGGATGTTTTTTTTTTTAATTATGAAAGCATTTAGATAGAGTCAGATTTATTGAGTAACAGCTGTGAGGCCAAACTGAACAACCCTGGGCTCTGTGAATCAGACACAGTTATTAATACAACAAATCTGTGAGCGAGATTTGAAAAGCTCCTGGAAAAATTGACTTTTTTTTTAACATCCGTCTAATCAAGAAGGAATTAGAGGCTAAATAAAATCTCAGTTTCAGCTTAGCAAAAAGTGATGTATCAGAAATAAAGGATCATACCAGACAGCGTCTTCACTGAATTCTCATGCTCAGCTCCATATTTTTAACACTACAGTAGCTTTGCATGACTCAAAGTAAAAAAAAAAAAAAGATCCTTCTTCATCTCACACTGTGCCAGATTTGGTCCTTTGCAAATGTGAAACTGGCTCTCGTGTCAGTGTAAAATTGTGCCTTGGATTGGATGAGATGTTTTCTTGTGAAGCTGGATGAGATTTACATTTTACTATATGTTGAGCCCTTCATGGTGCGTGGCCCTCAGACAAAACAGAAACGGACACCTTGGCTTTAGGTCGACTTCCTTTACCTGAAATATAAGGCGGAACATTTACGCTGTCATGGCCTCTGAGACTGGTTACGTTTGGACTCTTGTTTAATGTTTCTCTCTGCCACTATGGCAGTAAATTGGCTCCCATTGTTGACTTCTGTGGTCTAACTCCAGTCTCTTGTTCTGTGTCCTGCTTGAGGAAACTGTTTACCTACCTGTAAGACTTACCTGCCTTGCCTCGTGGAGGCACGAGCTGCACCCTCCACTGGAAATCCATATTCTCTGGTTGCTGTCTCTTCGTCTCTCCTGGAACAGAGTCTGCCCTCTGGCTCTTCCTCTCATCACAAGTAAGGAATACAAACTACGACTCGCCGTTTTCAGTCAGCCTGTCCCATTATTCATGCCAGTGCCATTCCTCTTTACAGACCCTCTCAGACTGTATGCATAGCCTCCAGCCCAGGGGTGTCAAAAATAAGGCCCAGGGGCCAGAATCTGCCAGACAAAGACTCCAGTCTGGCCCACTGGGTGGCTTTGGAAAATGTGAAGGAGGACGTAGATTTTAGACTTTTAACTGTATTTTCACAGCCATTTATAATGCACCAACATAAATAATAAGTAGCAGATAAGCAAGTTAATGACAGAAAGTTCCTGTTTCTTCACTACATTTTTGACTGCTTTAGAATTGATTGATTTTTACAAAAGAGGTAAAAAAAAAATTGAAATATATTTTATAGTCACAGGACAGTCTGAACAATCACCTAACAGAACTTTTTGTTGTCATTTTACACATTTATCTCTTACAATTTATGCCCAAAGAGTCTGACAGACTACTTCCCTTTACTACAGCAGAATTTCTTAAAATCTGAGACGTACAGCTGAAATGACACTTATTCTTCTTTTTCTTAATTTATAATATTTTTGGTTATTTTTGTGAAATTCTTTGCACTGACTCATCATTTCATCATCTCATTTTTCTTCCTATCTTGAGTTTTCTTTTTATTATTGCCTTCACTGTTTCCTATGTACGAGTTCTGTAGGGTTGCTTCCTGTTTTACTTCGATAGTTTTCTCTGGTTTCACTTCCTGTCTGTGTTGATGTCCACTTGTCAGTCCTGATTGTGTATACCAGGGGTCTCCAACTCCAGGCTTCGAGGCCCGGTGTCCTGCAGGTTTTAGATGTGTCCTTGATCCACCACAGCTGATTTAAATGGTTAAACGACCTCCTCAACATGTCTTGAAGTTCTCCAGAGGCCTGCTAATGAACTAATCCTTTGATTCAGGTGTGCTGACCCAGGGTGTTATCTAAAACCTGCAGGACGCCGGCCCTCGAGGCCTGGAGTTGGAGACCTCTGGTGTATACACTGATAGTCCTGCCCTCCTCTTTGCCTTTGTTCCATGGTCTGTTATGTTCCTGGTGGTGTTGCTTAGTCATGCAGTTTGTGTCTCACCTTTTGTTGAATATTCTGCTTTACAATCCAGTCTTAAACTACAACAGCACACCCTACTCTAACATTTGCGACCTCTTATTTTTATTCTTTTAGTCTTTTAGGGTAGCTTTGCATGAATCATAGTCCTTATTCATCCTATATTGGGGGTGTTTGAATACTAAGATTTCTGAGTGAAGTGACCTTGAAGTATCTGCATGGGGTCCATAATACGAGCTGTTTGAAGTCTCCAGGTACTGAAGAAACAAGCTTCAGCGGTTCCTGTTTTACCTCCCTCAACAGACGATAGATTTAACCATCCTTTATGAAAAGAGAGGAGGAAATGCCCTCCTGTTATTCACAGCCACCGACCATCGGGCCATTCATGAAGATGATCAAGAACACTGACAAACAGGCAAATATCATGTAAATGTTATTATAAGTGTGTTTTTCATTTCATGCCATAATCTGCTGAAATGTTGTCAACAGCAGCCTGTTAAACTTGCAGCTGAACTCTGAAAATCACACTGCTGGAACAAAATCTGCTGCTTATCGACGTGCTGCCTCGCACGAAGCTCACAGATTTAAATAGCCGAGCTACTTTGGGCTGCTCCCTTATTCACCAGGGGTCACCGCAGCGGGTCGCTCCGCATGTTTGATTTGGCAGGTTTTTACACCAGATGCCCTTCATGACACGACCACCAGGGGATTTGTGTCGCCTCCCAGGATCGAACCGAGGATCATTCGCTCGTTGTGGGGCTACCAATCAGAAGGTCGGCGAATGAGATTTGTGGTAAGAAAGCGCTGTGAGTGCTCAGCTAAAGGTGCTGCATAAGTCTATTTATCACAATTTAAATAAATTCTCCAAATCCACATTATGAGCTACATTCATTGATCAAAATGCATTTAAGGTTCTCATTGCATTAGTTATCTGTTGCTGCATTGCAGCCTTTCATGAATTAGTGTTTACTTTGGGGACGCTGGGATAAGTGATGCACGAAACAAATTTAGATTTATAGTTTCACCTTAATCCGAACCAAGGAGGAGTGAAGGAGTTAAACTGGATCATCTCTAAAAGCAGGTAAAAAACAAGATAAACACCCATCCCATTATTAATTAATCGGTTCTAAGTGAGCCCGGATGCTTTGAATCCAAGTTTCTCTTTTTCCTAAACCCAGATAAATTCTCCTTCACACCTTTACTTCACTGACTCTTCTTCTGATTGGTCACCTGTTAAACGGCCTGAGATGACAATGTTAGGGACGCTCTCTCTCTCTCTCTCTGACATCATACAGAGCCAAGAGTTGGAAAAAACATCCAGAAAACGAGTGTTTAGATCAGTGTGAAGCCTGGGCTTTTAAATGACACAAATTATTTGCACATGAGCTGACCTCATTAATTGAAACTTTGGTCATGTTTAATATGAATATTCACCATAGTAACAGTATATAGATATATGACAGAAAAAGAGAGAAAAAAACAGACTTGATCCCCTTTAAATAGGGTTAATCAAGTTTAAAAAATAAAAGTTTCTAAATGAAGGATGTCCCGCTTCATTTCCAGCACATCACTACATGTCCACACCAGAAAAACAATGACACACTCAACCAAACCATGCGTTACGCTACAGGTTGGGTAAATAAGAGACTGAGTGAGACTGAGAAGTAAGAGATCATCCGATCCCTGTTTTTTAATCCAATAATTTAGGTTATTATCAAATCTGAATCAGCACACAAGAGGAGCAAACAGTATTTTTAGCTGAAAGAGCTGTAACACACTGCCATTTGTCCTGCTGACAAAAAGTTGGTGCAATGAAATCGGATGTTTTTAAAGTGTTTATTTTGGCAAGCACCATTCGAAATAGAGCAAATTTTGTCATGTGCTTATGTAATGTGATCAAGAATAAAATTATATACCCATGCAAAATTCCCTGTGAAATGTACATACGTATCTTTATTGCAGAAAGGTTAAAAGTGTAACTGAAATCTTACTGATTTCTTTATTTTTTTTTTTTGTTTAATTTTTTGTTTTTTTTTTTTTCATTTTTCATTTTTTTTT
>VOQK01036529.1:0-10576 GCA_015052645.1 Benitochromis conjunctus
CTGCAAATTTTAACCTTATGTGTGCTTTTTTTTTCTGTTCCCTTATATCATTACGTGTGTATCACATTTCCTAGTATTCTGCTGTAAAGCATTTGGGATTTATTTTAACAGAACGTTGCAGTAGAACAGTGTTAAAATGATTAAATCGTTAAAGTTAATGAAGTATAGATTTAAAATGTTTCAAAACTGGATATTTCCAGTAAAAAGGTAAGAAAGATTAATCACAGTTTATCATTCATACTTCAAATAGTTCATTCTAGTTTTCAGACCTAGATGAGCTCCAGGAGTTTGTCTTTGAGAGTGTCTGGAAGATCACTGTATCCTAGATCATCAAAAAAAAAAAAAAGGGTTTATGGGGAGGGTAAGCAAACAGTGACCCATTAGCTGCACTCAAGCACCTGTAGCATACGCTGTTCACAAGAGCGGCATAGATTTGCTCTTTCTCTGGGAGTAAATGCTTTAAGCATGCCATTTCTCCATTTCTGACCTTGTTTATCATAGTTGTTTGTATTCATTTTGCACTGTGCCAGAGAAACAAGGACTCCATGTAACTGGCACATTCAACCACAGATAAGGAGTGTTGTAGATTAGAGGAGAGTGTCATTTTAGTGTCAGCGTTACACGTAGCAAACAAGTCTCTGACAAACAAATTAACTTTGAATAAACTTTTTTTTTTCTGAGTCAAAGATTTTCTTATTTTAGAGCACATTAACTGAGTATATTCTTGCTACTTTACAACAGCAGGTCTCATACTCTTACAAATAAAAAGTTCTTTCCTATCAGTGTCCTGTCAGAGCCATTACAACATGAAAAAACCCTGTAATTATAGCTAATTATAGAACATCAAGATAACTGTGTCTCCCTTTTCTAGGGCCTTAAAGCAATGCATGCACTATATAGAAAATAGTATTTTTCCACACCTCTTTGGTCCCAATGCCACAGGTGTGTAAAGTCAAGCATCAGCCTTTCCTTTACAAACATTGGTTAAAGAATGGGTCGTTTTAGAGAGTTCATTGGGGTTGCCGAATGCTGAGGCTCATAAAACCCATAAAGGTCACAACCGCTCAGATGGCTCGATAACAGCGAAGCTCCAAACCTCTTCTGGCATTAACATCAGCACAAACACTGAGCTCCAGTAGATTATTGTTTTTTTATTGTGTAGTTGGCTCATTACTATTTAGTCCATAGAGTGTATCTTCTTAAGTAGGAAAGGCACTGCTAAAGTTTGCACTGTTTCTTGTCAATTTTAAAGTGGTCAAAACCAAAAAGAAATTAGATAAAGTTAAAGATAGCCAATGTTATTTATCAATTTATTTTTTACTGTTTAGTTAAATCAAAGATGTTGACAGCGAAGCTTGCCTCTTGCCCAGTATCAGCTGGGCCGTGCCCCGGACAGTCTGAACTGGATAAGAGATTGAGACAATGGATGGATGGAAAAGAATTTAATACATTCTTTCATTCTCATTCATGTTTTCATGCAGTATCGGTCTTGTATTTCAGTGGCAAGGTGGTACACAGTGGTCTGTTCTTACGGTGTGTGGGGACTCTAGGTGCAGAGATAAAGCTTTGACTGTGTTTTAATGCTAGATAAATTCAAGTTTTGTGGTATATTACGGTACCAAATTGTTACAAGTTTAAAATTTCTGTAATGTGGAATTCACAAGAATGCTGTCCAAGGGTGTGGTACCTTAGAGGGTATTGCTGTACAAGGTGATTCTGGTCATCGGCACATTTTCAGTGGGAGAAACGTTTAATCAAATCCAAGTGACTTCTTCAGCTGACTGCAGGTTTCCAACCTTATAAACAGTACATTTGCACAATGACTGAAACTAGCACCACTGAAGGAACAATGAGCTGTGAGGTCAGTTCCTTCATCGTTAATATGCAAATTCTCATGACCATTGATCAACAACCACTGATCAAAGTCCACTGATCAATGGCCATGAGTACCATTCACAGAGAGTTGGGGAATGGCTGCAATCACAGCATTGTAAGATGGTGAAAGATGTACCCTTAGGCCCCCTCCTCGAGTCAGAGATGGTCTTTCCCTTTTCACGTAAATGGCCTCCTTGACTCCCCGCTCAAACCAGCGTTCCTCCCTGTCCAGGATGTGTACATCCTCATCATTGAAAGAGTGTCCACTGGCCTGTAGGTGTGAATAGACTGCAGAGTCCTGGCCTGATGAGGTAGCTCTTCTGTGTTGTGCCATCCACATTCTTCCACCACACCCTTGATAAGGAGTAAGCAGTAGAAGAACGAGTGAAAACAAATGACTCTCATAAAATCTTGCTGAATGTCAGTTTTGCTATTCAGATTACATCTATACAATAACAGTCATTCATACAGCGTGATGTCAGGCACTTGTTGGACGTTTTCAGCTTTCAGGTTTTTGAATTCCTTCACCTTTTGGGAGGACAAAGACTAAAGATAATCAAAGTCAATCCCTGTTTTACGAACCCTGTACTGATAGTTGAAGTCACCAGTCAAATCCAGCTCTGATCGTTGAGCTGATGCCTCACCGTCTGGCAGACAGAACACTTTCACAGAGCTGCATGTTCAAATTAATAATATTATTGTGTTTTTGTTGGCAACTTAATATTAGTATGCTTTACTTCTTCATCTGGGTAATGTGCCAATAGCAACTGATTAAAAATAAGTCAAGTAAAAATTGAAAAATGAATAATCTTACACCTTGTGTGTGATCATTATGTATGGAAATATTATTATAGAGTTTATTATTATATATTAATATTACATTATTATAAATGTACAATTTAAACTTCATACATACAGTTTCACCTCTTTGATATTCACTGTGATTTCTCTTTCAAAAGGTTTGGTGGCTGACAGTGGTTTGAGAGAGTAAGTCTGCATTTCATTATTTGCATTAATGCTTTTGGCTTATTTCAGTGGTCATTCAAATTTCATTGTGAATGCTATAATGCTAATAAAATATGATGATCGGCACAACAAGAGAGCACACAACAAAAGTGACCACACATATATATTCTCAGCACTATTTGTTAGTAATTATACATTTTGACAGGATTGTGTTTGGTTGTGTGAGAGATCGACACAGCACAGTTTTAGACACATCAAACCTGCTACACAAACTACAGTTTTGTATTTTCTAATTGTTGTTTTAATTTTTTTATTCATTTTGAACTTTTGTTTTTAATTCTGTTTAGTTTCCAGAATGGATTTTCTTCTTTCAGATTAGTTTACAGTCTTTGAAAATGTTTAGTTTTAGTTTAGCTTTCATTAGTTTCAGTGTTTATTATTATAAGGAGGACATATGACATCAGTGCAGGGATTACAATAAAAACTAACTAAAGCAAAGGTTACTTTATTTTTTATTTTAGTTCATTTTCCAAGTTTAGTTTGTAAGTTTAGTTTTAGGTGAATATAAAACAAACACATCCAAACTGAACAAACCAAAACTATTTCCATTTCTCCATTTCCGACCTTGTTTATCATAGTTGTTTGTATTCATTTTACACTGTACCAGAGAAACAAGGACTCCATGTAACTGGCACATTCAACCACAGATAAGGAGTGTTGTAGACAGTCTAAACTAACCAAAACTAACCAAAATTGACCCGACAACCTAGAGACAATGGGCGGCTTAAATACTGGATGATCGCAGCAGTTTAGACACACAAGGGGAAACATAAAAAACAAATAATTTAATAGCAAAAAAACAAAAGCAACAGTTGTTTAATAGCTTCTTTAACTTAACAGTAAACAAATACAAAATAACTAAGTATATAACTCAGGAATCAGAGAACATTTTAAGCAAAATGTGGTATGCACCAATCAGCACTTCCTGTAACACTGTAGGGCCCATCCGAAGCTCACGTGATGCCAGCAGACATACAGACCTCCCAGCATCGGTAAAGGAGGGAAAATAAAACAGAAGATAAATTTAACAATTCAATATGAATAATAAAAGCGAACTAAGCTGTCCCAACAAAATATGAATATGAACATTATGGTTTTCTTCATGTTCATTTATGTTATGATGTGCATGCGCAATGTGTATCAAAGCTAACATAACACCAGTATGTTACGTGACCTATAGATGCACGGGGTTACCAACTTTATAGATGTATAACTGTCAGTGAATCTACCACAGTCTGAATGGCTTAGCATGCTGACTTTTGGAACCATGTAATCTTTAAAACTCTCAATACAAGATAAGGTCAATTATGAAGATATGTAAAGTGCAATTAAAGCACACTTTACATAAACTTTACTGCATTAAATGGGACTGTGAAAATGTAGAAAGACACAAAACTAGAAGCGACGCCGTGATTACAGCGCACTCTGTGCTGCACATGCTGAATTGCACACAGAGTGAAAATTACTTAATTGACATCTGATTTACATTAGAACTTAATTTACTATGAAGTTGTAATTGAAGTATGCTTCTCTCTTTTAAGGAAATTTACATTTAATCCCAAAGAGGGAATAGACAACCCAGTGATGGTCATCACAGATGATGCAGGTGCCCTGCTTGCAGTTTTATTAACCTCTGTGTAGCAGCTATTGAGGAAAGCCTGCTTGTTATATGACAACGCTCTTGTGTCTCTTCTGGTTCAGACTCTGCGTGGACACCCATCCCACGCTTGTGTATTCTTAAACGTGAGGATGGCGAGTTCTACGGCTTCCATCTGCGTGTGGAGAGGGGCCGTCAGGGACACATAATTAGAAATGTGGTGTCAGGTGGGGTTGCAGAGCGTAGCGGCCTTCGAGACGGAGACAGACTACTAGAAGTTAACAACTGCTATATTGATGATGTTCCTCACCCTGAGGTAAGACGAGCTTCCTTCATAGTTAAACAGAAACGACACATAGCTGTCTAATTGGATCTATTATGTTTCCAAATTTATAAACCAGGTGGCTAGGAAGATAAAGATAAGCGGACACCAGTTGTGTTTATTAGTGCTGGATGGAGAGGATTATGAACGGGTTGTGTCCCGAGGTCAGGACCTTAAACGTCTGGCCAGAGCCCACATGGATGAGAGCTGCAAACCACCCAGGCTTTGTCACATCACTAGGGATCCTGTCTCAGGTCTGGGCATCACCTTTACCCCTTTGGAAGGTAAAACATCTCCCCGTAATCACAAGAAGCCTAAGATTTGAGATCAGATGTCCAGGTTGAAGTCTGTGCAGTGTTATTCAGATGCTGCTCCTGTTTCGGCTCTGTAGGAGAGAAAGGTCGCTTTTCAGTGAACCTAGTGGCAGGAGGTGAAGCTGAAAAGGCAGCGGTGTGTAAGGGAGATCGCCTGGTGTGGATAAATGGAGCAACGGTGTCCGATCTCACGCACTCTGCGCTCAGCAAAATGGTTTGTGGACTTTTTGTAACTGCTTTCGTACATTTATGGCCTCGGTGTGAACAAATAATGCACATAGAAGGAAAACAAAAACGCCATCACATAAACAATCAAGTTATCTTTACATATATATTTTATTGTAGATGAAGAAATGTGGTGATCACATCACCATCTTAGTGATTGACAGTGAGAGTGAAAAGAAGTACATGCAAAGGAGGCTCCCCATCCTGCCCACCATGGCTATCCCTCATAAGCTACCTTATAGAGCCAGAACACTCCACCTGATCTCTGTGTCTGAGAACTTTGGTTTTCTTCTACGGCTGGAGAAAGTGCCATCAGGACGCACATGTGAGATGATGAAAAACTGCAGAAAACCGAATCATTTTCAGTGTTTTGGTGTCAAACAAACGTGGTACGTACTAAACCAACAGATCACATTCTGCGTGAAATGACCAGAGGCAGTCCTGCAGAGAGGGCGGGTGTGAGGGATGGAGAGCTGCTGCTGGAGGTCAACGGAGAGTCGGTGGAGTCACTGAAGCATGAGGAGGTTGTGGACAGAGTGAAACTGAGTGGACAAGAGGTCTATCTCACCACCATCACTCCCAAGGGGCTAGAGTTTTATACACAGGTGGTCACATCCATGCACTGCTTTTCCAGTTGGTTTAAGTATACATCGAGGCTGATCCACCCGTTTGGAAGCAACACCTGAATGTAATATTGTTACGTCTTTCCTTTGTTTTTGCTCCTGCAGATGGGTCTGTCTCCTCTTATTTTCTGTGAGGACGATGCAGCTGATGAAGGAAAGGAGAGTAGTGTGCCGGCTTCTGCAGTGGAGAACTCACCACCAAAGCAAATGGATGTCTCAAGTAATCTTAGACTCTGCTCTCTCCAGAAAGGCCCTTTGGGATTTGGCTTTAAATTGGGCTGTGACCCACAGACTTCTGGGACTTTCATCAGTCAGGTTTTTGTTTTGTTGCATGAACACACATATCCACAAAAGTCATGAGCTTCAGTTTTGTGTCAAATCTTGTAAACTGTATTTTTACTCGGCTTTGTAGGTTGCTTCTGGGGGTGCTGGGCAGAATGCTGGACTACTTGTGGGTGACATAGTGGTGGAAGTCAACGGACAAAGTGTGGAAGAAAAATCTCTGGAAGATGTGACTACGCTCGTGGAAGGAGGAGGACATATTCTTTCATTACTAGTCATGCATAAGACAAGCAACAAGATGGAAAAGACTGAAACACCCACCAAAGATGTCACTCACGTAGAGGTGACAAAATGATTAAACAAATAGGATAAAATGTTTATATGTATTTCTGAATTCATCAGCAAGCACAGTTTTTTACCTTGTGTTTATATTTGTATCTCAAAAGGAGGAAGAAAATTACGAGATCTCAGCTTTGTGAGCGGAACAGATATAAATCTCTGAAGACATTTCCCAGCACGATACTCCCACTGAAGAATTCCAGCGGGGGGGGAAAAATATCAAATGAAAAGAAAAAAAACTATTTTAAGTTGAATTGCTGTTGCTCAGGAACACTATGTTGTGAAGCCACCACAATCTGCTCACGTGGAGTCGTGTATGTGCCCTCTGCTGAGCAAAGCATAACAACAAAATATATAAGCTGAGTTTAAGCTGCAGCAGGAAGAAAAGTGTAAAAGGTTCAAAACAGATAGCCCTCCTCCCGAAGTTCCCCCCTCTCACATCATGGTGGACTTGAAGCTGTTTTCCCCACTGCTTAAACAGTTGTTTTTGCTTTTAATACTACTTTATTAAAAACCACGTGAGTCATCAAATTCTCCCATCGCAAGCAAGATTTTTGAAAGCCTGAAAACAGACCAGATGCAAGAACTCAGACGACATAACCTTTTAAAGCCGTTTGTATCATATTTGAGACATTTGATCATTTTTGAGACTTCGGTGTGATCTTTTCCCTCCTGAAAAAGCAAAATGAGTTACACAAAACATTCTTCTGCAATAATAAGAAAACAAAACAGATGTAGCAAATATTATGCAGTTAAGTACATTTCATCAGAAGGTTCAACACTCCAATAAAAAAAAAAATAATGTTGAGGCTTTATTAATAAAGAAAATCACACTTTTGTTGTGCAGTAATGCAAAATTCATGTGGCTTACCTTTTAATAACAGGTCACTTCTCCAAAACAGTCCCACATATACAAAACATATAATACAAAGAAGCAGAAAGACAATTCAAAGTATAGTAATATGCACATTTTATTGTATTTTTCTACAACAACTAAAACAACGTTGATCTGAAAATGTAGTTTACATCAGTGACAATGCACTTGGAATGGAGAGGATGCTTTTTTTTTTAAATAAATAAATTGCACAGACCATAACAAAACAAAGAACATGAAAAGATGGTGAAGTTTCCAGTGACTGTCTCCTTTGAGACTGCAATTCCCAACTTTGTATATCTACAACAATTCTCAAGTCTACATTTTCAGCTTTCCTCCTTCCAGCTCACTCATCTCCATCACGTTTGATGATGTAGTCATTACTTAATTAATTAAAAAAAGAAAAGAAAATCATGCCCTTATTTGGAGACTTTGTTTTGCAGCAAAACACAATAGTAATATTTGTTTAACAAAATATTAAAATTTTATTGGGCAGAATGAACTATAAGGTGAAAAAAAACTAAAAATGGAATGTCTCCATATGAGGGTGTAGGCTGTTAAGAGGCTGACTAATGGAGTTATTCATATATATATGTATGTGCTTTAAAGAAACAAAGAATAAATCATACAAAGAAACAATTCTTTTTCTTTAAACAGGACAAAATTATTAGCGAAACTAAAGTATAACAGCCAGGTTGTTGGTCCCTTTTAACAGGAAGAAACCTCTGTAAGTACCAGGCTCAGAGAGGAGCAACCATGACCGGGTGAGGGGAGAGAGGAAATAAGAAAAAAAAAACGAGAGCACAGGAAAACAGGACGAAACACACATGACGAATGTTGATGACATTCAGCAGTGGTGTACAAATACATTGTAAGTGAGACTGAAGTGGAGAAGAAATGCTCAGTGCATCATGGGAAGTCCCCCAACAGTCTTAGGCTATAACAGCATAACTAATCAAATTCTTATCCAACTGATCCATAAATCAAAGAAGAAAGTTTAGATTCTAATCTGTATGCATGTATCTAAGTGTATCTGATCGGGATGATGTCACCAATTTAGAAAAAAAAGTACTATAAAAAAAATAAATAATAATAAATTGAGTTGGATTGTTCCAAAAGCCAGTGACAAACTCTCCCCAACAAGTCTACTTTATTCATGCTTATTAATCTGTCACGCTTATCAGTGGCTCATGGTTGCTTGTACCTACAGAAGCAGAGCATCATTCAGTCCTGCTAGCTGTCTATCTTGGCAGCATTTCAAGGATGACCGACTCCGCTATCTATGCAGCAAGACAGCTCATAACCTTTCTGTCTTTCACTGACCTGGTACTACATCATCTGCTATGCTATGAAAATTTTGAATTCCATTAAAAACATCTTGTTTTCTAAACACTGTGAAATTTGGTGTTCTGTTGTATCACGCAAATTTAGTCAGAATTATAAATGCTGTATAGTATCATTCTTAGTCATCAATGGCTTTCACTGGAATACATCCATTCTGAATATACATATATACAAAGGCCCATTTTAGGGAACAATACCTCATGTGTTCCAGTGGTACCTCATCCTGCAGTCAAAATGCTAGTAACACATTAAGGAAACAATTTCACTAAATTATGCATGTTTAACTTATGTCATGCCATGTTTAAAAAGAAGTTTTCAAATCAAAATGATTTGGTGCTGGAAGAAAAAGTGTTTGAAAATCTCAGATGATTACACCATGCGCCATCTCACCTGTTATTTGGAACGTAACTAAAAAAGTCATTTACTTGGAAAAATAACGCTGGGAAAGTCGTTTTAGTCCTTGCCTAGTTCAATGCAGGAAGGCTAAACAGAAAAAGACAAGTAAAAACAGTCTGACGTCTCCAAAGGTGGATAAAGATCCATCTTAAACAACAAATCCTCATAGCCTGCATCTGTGTTGTTCATTATGCACTGCAGCAATGATCACAGTGGCTGATTTAAGTAGTTAAAGCAGTTTACATCCCATAAAAATCTGCTGAGATTTAATCAACCCCTTTGATTCACACTACTCAAAAAATTAAAGGAACACTTAGAAAACACTTCAACAGTATATTCTTTTAACAAATAGGGGCCTCAGTAACATGTGGAAGAACCATACACAGCCACAACAGCCTGGCACCTCCTCCTCATGCTGGTCACCAGCTTGGTCACACACGGCAACTCAGCCAGTGTGTGACCAAGGTTGTGTTGGTCACTGTGTTAAGTGGGGTTGAGATCAGCCATCAACATGTGTGTTCTTGTGTTGTTTGTTACACTTTTGGAAAAGCCAAACTGCAGGTACAGAGTGTGTTTCATTTTGCAACAACAGCATGTCATTGATATTTATGATCAACTACTTATTCCAAGACCAAACCAAGTTCCCAAAGGATATACTAAATGGTATTCTGTAGATAACATTCAAGATGTTTGGGCCCAAATACCCCATTATGAAGTGTTACCAGAGTATTGCACTCAAGCTTGCATCTTGTTCTGACTTCTACAAGTTCATTTTTAGATCAGAGTTAAGCTCAATCCCCAAACACAGTCATTTTATCCTGTTTTCCCACAACAGAAATATTTCTACACTTACACAACGCATTTTGACACTCACACTGTTGAATGCTTTTATTTTCAAACTTGTCAATCCAAGAAAGCCAAATGGAAAACGTCAAGTATAGATTTGATTTGAACAATAGAGTCGGTGTATCG
Organism: Benitochromis conjunctus; assembly: GCA_015052645.1. Lineage (NCBI taxonomy): Eukaryota > Metazoa > Chordata > Actinopteri > Cichliformes > Cichlidae > Benitochromis > Benitochromis conjunctus. The sequence continues at coordinate 10,190 of VOQK01036529.1, forward strand.
CTAATCAAAAGGTTTTTAGGCCATGAAGCAGTTCAGCAAACATGTAAAGCAGCAAAAATACACTTTAGGTAGTAAAGTGTTTTAAATAATTTATTACTGATGAAAGACTCGACCTAGTTTTCTTAATTTAATTTAATTTAATTCAGCCAGAAAGGAAAAAGAAACAATGAGCCTGAGGAATACTTGAAACTTGATGCAAATACTCATGGAGTGGTGTGAGCATAAAGCAAACAGCCAACAAACGGTATCCACTATGTGAAAATTACAGAAACCGAGAGAGGACATGTATAAGAAAATTTTTTTCGTGGCGTTTTCCCGAGATAACGAGTTATTTATCCCGTTATCTCGGGATATCCGTGGTCCGGTTTTCTCGAGATAACGGGATAA
>VOQK01036544.1:15788-28892 GCA_015052645.1 Benitochromis conjunctus
AAGCATTAATTTTTTTTTTTTTTCTTTTTTTTTTTTGTTAAGCGTCTAATTTACAAATGCAGTTGCTCAACATTTAACTCATTCACTAAAAATATGGCCGCTTTATGACAGCTGAAATGTAGATATTGCATGTTCAGTACAACATATTAGATGCCATGCCAAGAGGGATTAAATAGCATGCAGAGAGTGTGCTGACACTGATTTGACAGAGATTACTTTGATCCATGGAGCACATTCAGGACCGCCCCACATTCAGCCCCCTAAAAATGGAGCAATTTTAAACATGGAATATTATTCTCTTTGTATGTTTTTCATGCTTTCTCTAACAAAACACCCTACAGCATCTAAATACCAGAGTGCTTTCAGCCAAGCCTGCAATAAGTGTAATACTGTCATAACTTTATGAGACTCATAAGTCCTTAGTGCTGCATTGAGCATGGCGCATTGTGTGCTGGAAATATATTCTGCAAAAGCATACTAAACTTTTCGTGCTTGCTTAGCAAACTAGTAAAGCATATATTTTGTTAGATTTCATTTATTTATCTTTTTCCAAGTCCAAATGGAAGATTGCTTGGATGACTCAGGCCCCCTTACCAGCTCCCCTGAGCCCCTTACCATACTCCATGGTCTTTCAATTACTTGATGGAGGATGTAGGAATAATGCCAGGGCGCCACCTCAAACAGGCTCCTGCTTTCATCTGGTGAGATGCGTCCTCCATGAGGACAGAAGAGAGGTTTGCCTGAGTGCCACAAACCTGCTGATGTCCTCTTCAAAGGTGCGTTTTATGCGCCTGTTTTGTCTTTCCCTTTCAGTTTCTTTCCTTTCCAGGCTGCCTTTCTTCACACCATTCTTTATGACTGTTTTTCTACCTGTCTGTGGAGGTATGCTGCCCCCAGGAGATATCAAGCCACATCCAGACATGGCAGGTTAACTTGAGCAGAAACTACAATGACGACTTCACTTGTGACTGCTTCTGGTTCATAGATTTGCACCCGAGGGATCAGATGCGCCGTGTCGTCTGTGTGTGCGGTGTCATACTGCACCAGGAACACTGATTCCATCAAAAACGATGTATTCAGGGCACTGGTCAATTTAAACTGTGCAGCAGTCACTGCACCCAAAATCCAGTGTGTTGCAGAGAAGGTAAAAGAATCTGTGACTCTTGGTGAGAAGCTTGTGAAAATCAGAAAATGTGTGGAGCGATTTAGAACGGTCCTCTTCTTGCTAAGGGTCAAATTTCCATTTAAACACACTCAGTAGAACAATTTTGACAATTGTTGACAATTTGGGCAACAATTACAGCTATTATCATTATTATTATTATTATTATTATTATAGCATTCCATGATAGCTGTACATGGAAACTGCTGGAAATAATGTGCTGACAGCAATCAAACCATGGCTAAGGTGTTTGAACAGTCAACCCCGTACACCTTTTCAATAATGTAATAAAATCTCAGAAACAACATCCACTTCATGCAGCGAAGGGCAAGATGTGCAGCCTTTTCTCACACAATCGTTTGGCAAATTAATCTCCTGTGACAACTCTCAGTTTTATACGCAAAAAAGTCCAACAATATGAGCGCGATTGAGGAAACAGGCTTTCCAGCCTTTAAGGTTAGCTGTTCAGAGCTGCTGTAACACTTTCTCCTTCAGAAATGGTTAGATGCCATATCATACGAATTAATTCATGTCAAGGGTACCCACAAGTTGATGAACAGGCTACCTACAAGACTTGTTTAAGGTTAGACATCCTGCAGCCCCAAACCTGACGTTAGAACATAAACGGCATACTGTTTCAAGCACTACCAATAAATGTAGAAACGGCAAGTAAACAAGAAAGCATTGAATCATCTTCAAATTATCTCAGAGAGACGTTTATAACAATAAACCTCCCTTTGACATAAACTCTCTTTGGATCTCTCAGTCACATTTAATTACCTGACAACTCGTTGTAGCTTTGGTTAATGCAAATTATTTTACCAATACTAGAGGTTTAAGGAGAAAATATTTATAGCAACTCACACTGACTAGAAAAACGTTCAGTGATTTATGAAATGCTATGACAAAGAATGCAGCCTGGTTAGGTAGCCTCCAGCCTTTGCACCAAAAGAATCTCAGACAACACTTTAATTACATTGCCACCTGATGAATGAAACACCTTCCAGCGAAAAAGCACTGTAGTAATGTGCTGTGTTTGTGCCGCTGAATTGCAGGACAATGTGATACAACAATGATGAGTATGTGATGAAGTATTAGGAATTCTTCTGCTTGCTGCTGAGTCATATTCTGTGCCACTGATGCCAGTGCATTTGGCTATAAAATTGAGAGTATTTAACAGTGTGAACAAAGATGCACAAACACACATAACAAACAAAATATGTCATGTGTAACAGGGTAAAACAGATAGGATGAACCAACAAAAGCAAAAGCCGATGATGGTCCTTCACATAATGAAACTAATTACTGAAAGTCCCTGATAATTACAATTACAACAGCTGTTCGCCAGAAAAAGGGATCCCAATGAATCCCGTATTACAAAAATGAATTATTTGCAAGGATCTGCTGAATATTACACTCTGCTACAGCTTCCTTGTCACAGTGCTTGAGTCTTCTTAAAGCTCACACATTGAAATCAAGACATTAACAGCTCTGGCCATTTGGAGGTACATGAAAAATTCAAATCTCATTTAAATTTCTAGGCAAGTCGATAAGGATATCTATGCATCAAAATAGCAGGCGCCTTTGCAGTAATGACCACGTTTTGGTGGAGATCATGAATCACAAAATATGATTACCCATCACTGCTTCGTTCCTGGTTTTGTATTGGAAGTACTGTAGATACAGAGATGGGTGGGAGAAATTGAGGGCACCCAGCCGTAAAGCTATATTTATTTGCAAAATGATGGGGGTTGAGAATTACTTCAGACAAGAAATGTCCTATTTCTCCATCCTGAAGACTGATTCAGATAGGTCAGAGGTGACGGAGCATCTGAAGAGAGACCCAGGGTTAAAGGTTAATGTGGTCAAGCTCACATAACGTCAAAGCAGTTTACACAAGAACAGGCCTTCTCTTCCACATGTGTGGTTGAAAAAGTCCAGCTGGTTATGGCAGCTTAATCTGGGTTTTTTTGTGCCCCTCTGAATGATCTAACTGGGGCAAAAAACGTATCTGCCAGTCCATCATTCTATTCACTCTTTGGGCCTTTTTTGTACAGATGTGCATGGTCCCAGAGGAGGACTCTTGAATCTGGTTTAGAGTCATCTGGAAACCTCTTTTTTTTTTTTATTTAACATCTGAAATTCTGTTATGTTGACTTGCTAAATTCTCAGCTTGTCCTCAGTAGCCCTTGTTTAAATCTTTAACCTGCCATCCACACTGAACAGACAGAGAACAGGTTGTGTAAGCTCATTAGTTGCAGATAACTATGGTAACAGGAGGGGTTAACGGGGAATTAATCTGTTTGAGAGACAACCACAAACTAAATACAGACTGTTTAACTTCTCAGAGAGCTAAATGCAGCTTACAAGTGCAGATCTCTCTAGACTTGTATGTGTCCTGTACTAAAAATAGGATTGACTCTATTTTTAGGTAATTTCAGTCATTTTCAAAATCAAAGCTATAACTGAAACTCCTTGTTACGATGGGATGTCCAGGCTCTGGGGAGGCCAGTCCATGACTGACAGTGCTCCACTGCATGGCTTTCTGTCCATGTATGCTTTTAGTGCATTGGCAGCTATTGCCAATTAGATATACCCCCCTCATAACATTCTCAAAACATATTGTCAACATGAACCAAAAGTTTTAAATTTGAATGCATCATTCTAAAAGACCTGTCGCCAATGATTCCCACTTATTTTGTTGATATGCCAAGTTTTCAGCTAATAGCTCTGTGGGAATTACTTTTTTGGTGCAAAAATACTATTTTGTGCCTGTCAGTCTGTGTTATCTATCTATACTGTGTTGCATTTTTCATAGTTTCGATTAAACAAAATGTGTTTTTGTGAGAGGCTGCTCATAAGAAAGTGCTTAAAGATCTATCAGAACCAGTACACTGGTTCATCCCTTGAGTTAGGTGGCTTTTTAGCCGATTCGTAGATCAGCGTTAAGTGATAAACAAACAAACAAACAAAAATATTCTGAACATGGTGAAGTGCAAAGACTGGACTGAAAATAAACGAAACAGCAGAAAAATGTCCAAATAAAAACTTTGAAGAATCCTGGAGTCTGGCTCCTCGGACGCAAAATATAGAGAAATGTGGGACTTTTGCACAACACTGTAATTTTATGAATGTTAAGTGTTTAAAAATTATTATCTGTTATTTATTTATTATGTTATTTATTATGTACCATAAAATGTCTCTGAAACAATTGTTTTTTAATTTCTAATTGTCAATCATTTTGGTATTTATCTAAAAAACAAAATAGCTTCCATAAAGCTCAAGCAGTGAAAGAAAACTTATGGTGGACAATATTATTGTAAGACAGTGCTAAAATCATGGTTGCTATTTAGTCAAATCCAAATTAATGCTTTAAAAATTAATTTAAATTAAAGTTTTAAAGTTTTTATGAGGGCAGGCAATCTTGTCGATATGTGTGGTTACCCCCTCCACACACACACATACACCTCTGTTGTCAGTAATTTATGCCTCTAATATTCCCATAATAAGTCTCTGATGGTGATTTACTGTGCAGGGTTAAGGCTTAGGAAATGTTGCACTTACCGTAAATATCAGCTTAAAGTCACAAATGCTGCTGGAAATTTATGGTACATGGACAAAACACTTCACCGGCCCCCTTAGTGCCTTCCAGTCTGTAAAGACTCTGATCCTATTAATACATTAATCCAGCAACAAGACTGATGTAAAGCAGTGGCAGAGCCTAAAGACAGGAGTACTCATGTAATGGGTGATTATAATGCACAGCGTGTTTAAAATCTGTTATTCGGGCAGAGAGAAGACACTATTATTGAGTGAGGTTAAGGGGAACGAGCTAAGGGAATAGGCAGAACCATAGAAATCTTCTCTGTGGAATTTTTAGTCTACTTCCAAATGTCATTTTATTTCATTACTACAGTGGATGGCAATGCAAACACACATTTTACCCTTATTGCGCAAATACAAATAATAATAAAAAAAACGTTACATTTGGTTTTAACTTTCTTTTTGAGATTTATACACCTACTTCATTCTAAAGTAAAATGCAGTATCTTTCTAGCCCCTTAACATTTTAATTTGCTAAAAATAATACATTATGAGAACGTGCAATTAAAACATCCTGCAAGTCACCCTAATGCATCTACTGATCTATATCTAAGAAGAAAGACCGTAGACATACTGTAGACAGTAAAGATTCAGCCTTCAGACAACTCTGCACCACTCTGTGTTCTGCATATTTTAAAGTTTTACTTTTCTCCTTGCTACACATAAAACTATACTCCATATCAAGCTGTATAATATCCAGAAACGCAGCAGTGACTTTGGCCAGCAGAGCCTCATTAACCCACTAGTAAGGCTAGTGATGGAGCTTTTTGCTGCGGGGAGGATGTCAGCGGGGGGCTGCGAACCTGTGACTGCAGCCAATGGAAGGGTCAGCCTTAGAAACTGTTGGACGGCAAGATGAAGACAGCCACCTTAATCAACTGTGCATGGTTCACAGCAGCAAACAGCAGCCAATTAAGCAGTATCCAAATCCCACTGAGGACCTCAGAAGAGTGTCTGTCTAGGTTTTGGCTGCATGTGTGTGTCACACAGTGGAAATTTATATTTATCTTTTATATTGGTTTTATTCTGATTTTAGTGTTTATTTGCAAGTGTGGTTTTTATTTGCATGATTTGATTCTAATGTTTGTATTGCATGTTTTTATATGACATTGTTTTAATCCACTGTGGACGGGATGGGCATGCGATAAATTGGCTGATAGCGATCACCTGCTGAGGCATGGATGTGTCCAAAAGTGGCCTCTCAGCTGTTTAAAGGACCTATTAAAAGGAAGCTGGCTGATCACTGGAGGAGGCTTCCTCTCGTCTGCCTGGGACTGGCGTGACGAGCGTGGTCCCCACGCCGGAAGAGGAATTTCTGTCCTGCTCGTGAACACATAAGGAACATTCGTCCTGGGTTGTGGGTCAGCTGAATCGTAGTACTGGGTGGGATTTTAGTGCACAAAGAATTGTTTCATTTATACCGGATGGGAATTTTAGCGTATTGAGAACATTTTGTTGTATACTTTTTTTTCCAGTATTTGGTTTGTTTTATTCTTGCTGTCCGCCTTGGGGAATAAACTGTTTCTGATCAGACCTGTAGCATCTCTATGCCCTGGGTTTCTGACTCGCTCGCTCCCCCCTTTGTATTAGAAAGAACCCCCTCTTTAGTATGACATTCTGGCGCACCAGCTTTGGCTTTAGCTACTGAATGTTTGTCTGTGCTGATTCTGCTGTCCTCATCATCTGGTAAGCATCTAGCCACCTTTGTAATCATTATGACTGCCTTCTATTTATCGGGAGGGGGGGTTGTTGCTGTTTTTGAGTGCCTTCATTTGGTGAAACATAGACATGACATGAATTTTTAGTGCATCCCTATCAGTCACTACCTATCTGTAAGGACTGTCACAAAAACCACAGTTATAAATTTAGCATTAAATCTCAAAGGACCATTAGTGTAATAAGATTGGAATACAATGGAAATTGGTTTCTAATAAAAAGGTAATTCTAGCAAATGAATAACAATCTTTTCCCAAAATCTTTCACTCTTCCTCCTATGGGACGATAACAAAATAATCCTAATGGCTCTTTTGTACTATACCACTTTAAAGATTTGGCTTTCAAAGCAGTAATTTTGAGAGGGGGGAAAAAGTCAATCAATTAAAGAAACTATTGATTCAGAGAGTAAGTGCTGATCAAAAAAAGATGGTTCAGAAACTCCTGCACACTAATATCGTGTTTGTGTTGCATATATCAAGTTCCAGCAATTAGGAAAATGACTGCAATCTGTCATCTTGGGACATGGCAAATTCTGCAGGATTAAAAACATGACAAATATATGAATCCAGCATAAAAATCACAAGTTGTCCCTTCTGCATGAATGCAAACTTATTATCTATTCAATTGGTAGCCAGTGCTTTAAAAGAATAAGATTTCCCTAATGAACAGAAGAAACAGCGTGGCACCAGCCGAACAAATGAGTCACCGGGTGTTTATGTACTAATGGCTCCATATTGTGTTTTAGTCCTCCCAGTGTGTGTGTGTGTGTGTGTAGGTGCGTGTGCGTAAACTGTAATCCTCAGCCAGTTGCAACAGCAGCCACGTATCATAAGGCGACCTTTCAGCTTGAAAAAGGGAAAAATCAGGTAATCAAGTAACTGCGGGATTGACTGGAAAACAATTTTCACGTAAGTCCAGTTTATGATAGTCAATACCTCTTATGTTTTAAGGCTCTCCAGTCCTTCCTGCTAAACATCAGTGATCCTTCTCTGTTCTCCAATAACTCTAATTATCATTGCCCGGAGGATAACGGCCAGCCCTGGCCTTGGAGGTGACGCTGTATTTACATCATTTCATGGATTACTGCTAGTTCCAGTGTCATTTAATCACCCTGTGCCATAATCTGGCTAGTTGTCATTAAGACATACATGCCTGTGACTCCCTGCAGTTTTCACATGTATTAACCACAGTTGTCATGGCCGAAGACGTCCCCTGAATTTCAATGGGATCAGGACAAAGGTAATCATTGAACAGTATAAATCACTGTAAGCATAACGTTGCCCTTTTATGCAGCTAGCATTTACCACCTGCTATCACTATTTCACCAGCCAACACATTTTAGTAAAAAAACAAAAAAAGACTGGAGTAATTCCTAGCATATTTTATTTGTTTTAAACTGTAAGTGCCATTGAAAAGAATCAATCCTTTGCCAGTTCTTGAAAAAAATAGGCAAACTGTTCATCCTCAGCCAAGGATGAACAGCCTCATGCCTAGCAATTGTTCCCCCACTCTGATTGAGGCTATGGCTACATGACAAATGAACTGTTTCCTCTATGGAAGGTAGGAGTGCTTTCAGCTGCCCCAGTGTGTGTGTGTGTGTGTTTAAATCTGGGCTATAGGTTTTAACTAAAGGACTAGACTATGTCCAGTCAAGTGGAAAATCACTTTCTCCTTGTCACCACCCTACTCTGGAAAAGGGATCTGTGTTCCGGGGGGGGGGGACTGGCAGAGAACAACGACACTGTAATTTGAGATAACATAGAGAAGTGCTGGAGAGGAAGCATTTGTTAGTGCAAACTGGAAATGAAGGAAAACCCGAAAACAACACTTGGATGGGATTTGTGAAGTCACAATCTGAGCACCCCATAAATTGTGAAATTGTGAAACTCTTTGTCTATTTTCTGTACTATTAAAATCTTGTTATCAAGTACTGAAGTGCACTTTTAGTATCCTCAGACAAATGCTTACTTATTGCCACCTGAGACGTATTGCAGTCTCCAAGGCCATCAAGGTTAATTGGAATCAGGTGTTAAAAGACATGCAATATTCTAAAAGTGACAACAAATTATGTTAATGGTAGTTTGAAGTCCTTGTTATCAAGGTGGAATCAATCATGCCCAAGTCCCTCGAGGTCAGCAGCCATATATAGCAATTAAGAGAGTAAATGTGAGTGTGCATGCGTATGTGTGTGTGTGTGTGCATCAGCTAAATGTTAGACAGGAGATTATCTTCTTCATAAAATGGTTCAACTTTAAATCGCCTGTTTAAGTTCACTCTGATCCAAAAACAGAAAACAAATACAAAATACAGAGCAATGCCACATAGTAGGATAATGAGCTGAACATGGCTGCTGATGTCCCACTGTAGCAGCGCACAGGATGCATTTCATGATAATTAACATATAATGAGCATTACTTGTTTTGGCATCATCACTGAGATATTTCTGACAGCAGCAAACCTGATGGCAGTTTTCTCTGTGGCATCTGGTTCATCTGCTGCAGGAAGATCATCGGCCAGAATCTCTTCAGGACTCCGAGGGTCGTTCAGGGGGGGCTTCTGCTCTTTCCCTTTGATCCCCATCCCTGCAGTGATGGCATTCCACAAAGCACTCTGGGACTTTGAGCCTAAATAAAACAAAAGCCTGGTGGTGTCACAGTCATTTCATATAGTGAATAAACCGTTCATTTGTTTCAAGGTGTTGTTTCACACAAACAATATTAAAGCATTGGCTCCAGGAGAACAGTTCACTGAAAGGGAGTGACAGATTTCAGCGCCTCTGTAATACTGCCCTCATGTGGATGATTGTCATTAGTGCCAGTGCACGCACTTAAGAGGAGGAGACGAGGATAACTGGACAACTTTTTTGCCAGTTATAGGTCTTTGTCAGCTAATTAACCACTCTTACGTCCACACATTTGCATGAAGACATCCATTACTGCAAATATATCATATCATTACATACCTTCATGTTAAGTCACTATTATTTACAGAATACTTTTTAACTCATTTGTTTAGCTCTCTGGTCAAAGCAAACTGCCTCTCATTTATCTCTGTAGAAAAAAACTTCCTGTGAAAATCTGTTGTCATAAAAATAACAAAGAAATATGGTTGCAAATATTTTAAAACAGACTTTCAGCACCTTCTCATATCCATTTTGTTGGTGTGGTCAGAACTCTTTTCTAATATCTCATAAACTTGGATGGATGGAAATTTAAAGAGCTTAATAACAATGACGTATAACAATGGTGATACTTACGTGCAAAACTGGCCTGAGGTCTTGCTGAGCTGTCTTCTTCATTTGCCACTAGAAGGAAAAACGATTAAATAAATAATTCAACAAATATTAAAACAGTGCATCAAGGATGATAACTTGAAAGCTCTTTAGCAAAACCTTTTGATTCAAGATGTTTAGTACATACAGCATCTGTAGTGCGTTATTTTTTATATTACATTTGTGGTGAATATGCGTTTGACTTATTTATTCACAAATGCTATCATTTTCCATTTCCAGACATTGAATATGGAGTGGGTGTGCAACATTCACATATCAGCATTAACTTTTAAACAGATATTCCCAACATTTGTGGTTTGGGGATTAATTTCAGATCCTTAGTTTCTTTTGCGTGATTTATCTTGCAGGCCGCGCTGTCGTTTAAAATGATAGCGCTTTCATGTATTTGCTGTTGCTATCCCTGTACTTTTGCCCAACTGGAATTTCAACAGTCCCTTAAACATATTTGCACAGTATGTGTCAAGCTAGTGAAGAACACCCTCATTAGGTGCATCCTTAGCTATACATGTTCCACTGCCTGTTAAAGCAGATATCTCATCAGCAAACCTCATGGCAACAACTCCATTTAAACATGTAGACATGTTCAAGATGACTTGCTGGAGATCAAACTGAGCATCAAACGTGAGAAGAAGGGTGATTTAAGTGACTTTGAATGTGACATGGTTGCCGGTGATCAGATACTGCTGATCTACTGGGATTTTCCCACACAACCATCTGCGGGGTTTATAGAGCATGGTCTGGAAAGAGAAAACATCCAGGGAGCTGCAGTTCTCTGGGTGGAAATGCCTTGCTTATGCCAGAGGTCAAAGGAGAATGACAAGACTGCTCCATGCTGGTAAGAAGACAATAATAACTCAAATAACCACTTGTAATAACCAAGGTATGCAGAAGTGCTCACAACACAACCTTCAAGCACATGGGCTACAGAAGCAGAAGATCACACAGAGTGTCGCTCTTGTCAGCCAAGTACAGAAAACTGAGTTTCACATGGGCCCAGTAAAACTTGGGAAGACTGACAAAACATTGCCTGGTTTGATGAGTCTCGATTTCCGCTGTGAAATTTGGATCGTAGGGTCAGAATTGGGTGTAAAAAACATGAAAGCATGGATACATCCTGCCTTGTATGTGGTTAAGGCTGCAGCTGGTGGTGTAATGTTGTGAGGATATTTCTTGGCACACCCTGGGCCCTTTAGTACCAGCTGAGTATCCTTTAAACGCTACAGCCTGAATTCATATCATGCATATGCACCCAACAAATCTGGGGCAACTGTGTGATGTTATCACGTTGATATGGACCAAAATCTCTGAGGAATGTTTCCCACACCTTGTTCTATAACATGAACATTAATAAGGCAGTTCTAAAGGCAAAAAGGGAGTCCAACCCAGTATGAACAATGTGTACCTAATGAAGTGGCCAGTGAGTATAAGTTGACAGGCAGCCAGCAGCAATGTTAAATTCACTCATGTCATCACATAAACATGACAGCAAACTGCTGACCAAGCCTCATAAGGGGTCATGTGATGTATTTATTAACTCAGGAGGATATGGAAGGGTTAACAGCCAGGGGCTTCTTGCTCTGAGGCAACAGTGGTAACCATCACACCAGCACGCTGACCCACAACTACAACTTTTTAAGTAATTTCCAAATCATCACCACAATGTCAATGAAATGAAACAACAACGAGTTAATTATTTTGTATTTCGCAATAATTTACACGTTGCTTCATTTTGTTGTCAGCAGGACTAAAGCTGGAAGAGCAGGGCTCTGGGGTGCCAGTGTTCACCAACTAAATCTCTCAAACTAACAAATTCAGGCACTGTGAGTGTTGCAGCTCAACCCAGCTCAGGTCCACCAACAATTCACCACAGTAAATAACTCTGGCTGTTCTCCAGCACAGTTATTTTGTAACGTCGCAGTTCGGTGAATTTGTTAAGTGCATCACTGTGAATCTAACACAATTAGGTAAAAGCTTTTCACTAAGACAACTGCTCATTTGGAAAGCTGAAAAATATTTACAGCAGCAGCCATCGTGATTTATGAACGACTGTAGGCCCATGAGCGAGTTCTCGGGCATTTTTGGTTTATTTTTTGTCCATTGTCAGAACAATTCTACTTTTGCAGGCCCAATTTTAAATTGGTTTCTTTAAGAACCATGGATAAAACATTTATAAAACAAAACAGTTATACATTTATAAAACATTGCTTAGATACCACTCCAGCAGATCTTCAATGGTCTTTAAAAGGAGCTTAAAACACTTTAAAACGAGATTTCTGTTCATATGATGAGTAATTACAAATGGAAAATATCCTTTATTAATGGTATACTAACATTTAACACATGATACAAGATAACCAAAGAGGAATATCTTAAAAACACTTCTCATCACACACATGAAAAGCTACCAGACTCCATGGTGAAACTGCAGGAAACTAAACTTCACAACCTGGTGGCCCAAACGTTGTTACTACGAGGCGTTTTTAACTAATCATGACAGATAAATTGTAAAAATATATGCATATTGACCATTATCAAAGGTGTCTTATCAGAAGGTTGCATTTATTTTTTATATGAACAGAAATATAACAAAAAAAAGATTCACTCTGATTCTATCTTTCATCTCTATTAACAATTGTAATCTATTTATTGCCCCCTGTAGGTTTAGCTCACAGCAACAGAAGCAGTGATTTGTCCCACTAATGGAAGAGTACACCTATAACTGGAAGAACTGTTGCCCAATTAAATGGCCAATGGAGCACATATACACAGACTCAGAGAACTGCACTGTCCTGGGTTTTAACAAGAAATTATTTTATGCCTTTGAGATGTGGTCGGTAAGTTCAATTTTAAACTTTTCCCAAAGTAATTAGCTGTACTCCGAAAGTTCCACAGTAAAAGGAGTGTTGGGTCTTATGACCCCGCTGGAACTACCAGGACCTTTGAACTGTGCATGAATCAACAGTCCAGGCAAAGCTTTGTCTTTTCACGGAGCTCACGCGGAGAGCGAGGTCGGCCTTGCACCGAACCAGCTCTGGCATCCTCCCCGTGTGCCTCACCTTTATTACACACTTCATGAATACGCAAATATAACATACATCACAGTTACTAAATATTCAACATTGCATGCTAAGTGTGTGTGTGTGTGTGTGTGTGTGTGTGTGTGTGTGTGTGTGTGTGTGTGTGTGTGTGAGGGGCCCAGTCTGTCAAGTGGGGCCCTCCTCACAAAGATAGATACTACAACCTCCACTTTCTCAGGCAATTCCCAGAACGACCTCTGAGAGTGGCTGACCTCTAGACCATAAATGTCAAGTCTTGACACTGTGCAGATGTG
>VOQK01036549.1:11662-23708 GCA_015052645.1 Benitochromis conjunctus
AACTGAAGCGGCAGGTTTATCTGCAACATTGGCAACCAAAAAAAGAATTACAAGTCTAAACAAAGTCCAAAAGGCTTGTGCAAACACGACGGTAATCTGGAAAACCACAAGGAGGGACACCAGGTGAGACGGCAGACAGCCTAACCAGTGACACGGGGCGAGGCAGGAGTATATAGACACAGGGCTGATGGGCACAGGTGAAAATAAATGAAGACTAGTGAGCCTAATGAGGGCTGGGCAGGGAATCACAAAAGTGGCAAAGCAACCAGAGACACAACGACACATATAACAAATCAAAAAGAGGAAGTGAGAGTTAGTAACACAGAGTGAAGAAAACGGAAACACAGGAGACATGAGAAAGTAGTGCTTTCTAAGCAAATAAACAAGACATAAATCTTAAAAACTAAATAAAACCTAAACACTATATAAGCCATTCGTGAAAGTTTCTTTATGTCCATCCATTGTGTATCCAGTTTCGTTGACAATGTAGGATTTAACTGATATTCCATGTCTCCGTAGCCAGTTTTGGCAACCGCGGATTGGACCACACGGGGTGCTAATACAATCGGCAGAAATTAGCTTTCTCCACAGGGTGTTGTGGCTCTCCCTCAGAGATTGGCTAAGGAGCGAAGAGTAGCGCCTCCACATAAACAGGAGTCGGTTGAGGTGGCTGAAGCATCTGACTATGATGGCCCTTGGGCACCTCGTATGTGAGGTGTTTTGTGTATGTTCTACCAGGCGGAGCCGTCCCACCCCTTTTCACCTGGCTTGATTGGTATCCCCCTGGAAGAGGTGGTGGCTGGGGAGAGGGTGCTCTGGCCATCTCTGCTTAAATTGCTACCTCTGTGACCCCAACCTAGATAAGCAGCGAAAAATGAAAGGATAGACAGCTATGGTTTAAATCTGTAGCCTGCACCACAGAATGACGTGCACCCTTACAGTAATATAACTACGTGTTTCTGCAGCACAGGCATTTGTAGGCATTTTCTCATTTTCACAGTCATAAAAACACATGTAACTCAGCCTTCCTGCATTTCAGTAAAAGTAACTATTTCGTCAGCTCCAGATCCAAACAAAAACTGCTCAGCTTCATTCGGGATGGTAGAGCAATACACATACATCAATACACATGTATAAATGCAAAAAAACTGACATCACCCCTCAGTGAGGATTCAGCGCAGTAGAAAATCATGCTGAGGTTTAGCTTCGACACCCTTCAGAGAAAGCTAAATTCCCCTGCTCATATTCATGATCGTATTCTTTTGGTCATAAAAGCATCACCATCCATCCAATTTCTCGCTTATTCAGTTCAGGGTCCTAGCTGGTCACCAGTCATGTGGCGAGACAGACAATCATACACGCTCACATTCACAACCACGGCCAACTTAGAATCAACAGTTAAGCTAGCATGTATGTGTGTGGACTCGGAGGAGGCCAGAGTACGCAGAGAGGCAGTCGCAGGAAGAACATGTGTTCCAGCTGGGCAGCAGATTCCAACCCAGAACCTTCACTCTGTGAGCCTACAGTGCTACACACAGTGCTATGAGAACTATACTGCTCTCCCTCCCATCATCACCGGTCAAACATAAAGCAACTGGTTGATGAAACCTTTGCAGCTTCTTCAGCAGATTTAAAGGATTCTGAATATGATGTGTTGTCTAATAAACCAATGTGTCCACGTGCAGGCCTCCGCTAATAGGGTTAAACTTCTTTCTCATTTGGTGACCAGCTTCCCACTCCAGCTCATAAAGGAAACTTTGAAGTGATATTTCTATTAATTAGTGCATTGCCTTTCAAGTTATTTTTCTTTTTATAATGGAAAGTTAGTGTGGTTGTGCATTATTGGTGTTTGTGTCACTTATAGAGCCATGATACTTTAAAAAAAAAAACAAACATTTATACACATACTGTCCAAAGAAGGAATTGCTGCTGCTGGTCAGCTGTAGCTATTCTTTGTCTTATAACTATGTGTTTAGGTTAGAGGTGACAGGTTCCACTCACGTGTCAGGGTACAGGAGTTCTGTCCTGTCACTTCCTGATTTATTTTGTAATCCTTGGAGCATGTTCATTCCTGTTAGTTTTGCTTCTGGTCTTTCTTACGTTGCCTTCCAATTTTCCACCATACCTGTCCCCAATCAGATAAATACTCTCCCCAGCATATATACTCACCACTCCCCTTCTGGATGGTTTCTTTTTAAAATTGCTTTTCATGTTTGTGTTTTGTGCCCCCTTTTTTGGTGAGGGATTAAAAATGAGAAGAAGTGGCTATTATGACCTTCAGGTAACAATTGCAAAAGAAACTGACTATGTATGTAGTAGGTTTTTTGTTTTTTGTTTTTTTTATTCTGTGCTCCTCCTCCCAGTCCATTGTGTCCTATAGAAAAGACAAAGGGCGTGAAATACAACTGCGCACTTGCCTCCCCAAATCTAAGTGAAACCACATTTGAGAATGTGCTTTCACACACACTCGCATAGAGGCACACGCTCACACAATCACTACCATACACTCAGTTTCAGTCATGTAAATTGCTGAAGTCAGAGCTGCTTCCCGTTTTTCAGTAGTTCCGGCTTCTCTGTTGCCATGTTTGCATAGACCGTGCTGAAAAGGAAGTCTACAAAAACTTTGCTCAGGAAGAGAGAGAGAGGAGAAACGCAAGGAGATCGTACTTTCAGGAGGAGGAGGAGGTGGTTTTCCTACTGTTGTGAAATTTGCCGCGGGGTCTCTCTGCCTGAAGCCATGGGGGCGTTTAGAGGTGTTGATAGAACTGGAGGGAGCAGAAAAGTGCTTTGAAAGGCAGACCAACATGGAGTTTTTTGTGTTGCATTTTTTGCCCCCAAGCAGTTTTGCTGTGTGAGTGAAAGAACTAAAACCAGATAATTTTCCTCCTGATGGATTTTAGAGGGAAACCCTACTCTGCCTTAGATTCCTGAGGAATAGACGCTGCACACAAAAAGTCTCACACGCATTAGTGGGATGTTATTAGATGCTTGAAGCAACATGGAAGCGCTGAGAGAGTCTTTTCTAAATTTGACTTTTCAGATGTCCACATACAGTCGAGCCACCCTGGACGAGGAGAACCTGGTGAACTCCACCAGTGACTATATCTACCCATCAGCTCCCATGCAGGTAAGAACACAAATGCCTTGGGCTAAAAATAAGAAACAGGTTGGTGCTGGTAGTGGATTGTTATGACAGATGAGGGTAAGTGTGTAACTGTTGAGCTTTTGCACCTTATGTAAGACAGCATATTTTCTACATTTCAAATACAGTTGAACAGCAACTTAGGCTCATGATGAGATGTTTCTTGAACCAGAGCATGTGATAAGCTGTCCTCATTAAGTGGTTCAATTAATGTTGTGAAAATCACTCCAGCAATAGTAGTAGTTTAACATGTCTGTCCATAACTTTAAGACCTATAGTACTAAGAAATATATTCCTATTCCGATTTATGAAGGAATTTAAAGTCTTCATGTAATGTTGCATTGGCCAAAACTTCTAAATAGAGGCCTCATTCTGAACTGAGCCTGTGCGTGAAATAGAAGATTATAAAGATTAGTGAGTATATTTGCATGACGGTTGATCGAGAGACAGCCTAACTGCTAGTGAGCTGGGAGATATCCTCCCCAGTGTCTGTAGTTCTCAAACTGAATTTGGATCCACTGGATTACTGTTAATGAATTAATTTATTTTTTTTTCTCTACAATGTTGCGTGGAGATCAGGGGCACTACCTCTATATTGGCAGACCGGGGTGGGGGTTCCCATCTTTAAGAAAGGGGACCGGAGGGTGTGTTCCAACTATAGGAGGATCACACTCCTCAGCCTCCCTGGGAAGGTCTATGCCAGCGTGCTTGAAAGGAGAGTCCATCAGTTAGTCGAACCTCGGATACAGGAGGAACAATGCGGTTTTCGTCCCGGTCGTGGAACACTGGATTAGCTCTTTATCCTCTCAAGGCTACTTGAGGGTGCATGGGAGTTTGCCCAACCAGTTTACATGTGTTTTGTGGACTTGGAGAAGGCATTTGACCATGTCCCTCGGGCTGTCCTGTGGGGGGTGCTCCGGGAGTATGGGGTGTCTGGCCCATTGCTACTGGCCATTCAATCCTTATATAACTGTTGCAAGAGCTTGGTCCGCATAGCCGGCATTAACTCGTACTCGTTCCTGGTGGGTGATGGGCTTGCCAGGGCTGCCCTTTGTCACTGCTTCTGTTCGTAATTTTTATGGACAGAATTTCTAGGTGTAGCCAAGTGGTGGAATGCTTTCACTTTGGTGGTCTCAGAATCTCATCTCTGCTTTTCACAAATGATGTGGTTCTGTTGGCTTCATCAGGTGATGGCCTCCAGCTCGCTTTGGAATGGTTCGCAGCCAGAATGGAGTGCCCACTCCTAGTCAGGGACGAGTTCTTGCCCCAAGTGGAGGAGTTTAAGTATCTCAGGGTCTTGTTCACGAGTGACGGGATAAGGGAGCGGGAGATCGACAGATGGATTGGTGCTGCGGCTGCAGTAATGCGGACGCTGTACTGGTCTGTTGTGGTGAAGAGAGAATCAGAATCAGAAAGACCTTTATTTGTCACATGTAGTTTCCTGCAGCGAAATTGGACCTCTTCCGACCAGGCATACATTACACAAACATCACATTGAGGAGACAGGTCAGAATAGGTAACATTAGAAAAACAATGAAATAGTCATTGTATTCAGTAGGTAGAGTAGAGGTAGAGTGGTCGCCCCTTGATCGGAAGGTCGACGGTTCGAATCCACCAAACGGCTACCGGAGGCTAGGCTCAAGGCTACCCTGAGGTACCCTTGAGCATGGTACCGTCCCTACACACTGCTCCCCGGGCGCTGGATTGTTAGCTGCCCACTGCTTCACTGAGTGAATGGGTTAAATGCCGGTCAATCTACGTCCCTACCCTCACCTATGGTCACGAGCTGAAAGAACGAGATCGCGGATACAAGCAGCAGAAATGGACTGGCCTCTCCCTTAGAGTTTGGTGAGAAAGTCGGCCATTTGGGAGGGGCTCCGAGTAGAGCTGAGTAGAGGCATCTGACAAGGATGCCCCCTGGGTGCCTCCTGGGTGAGGTGTTCCAGGCATAGCTCACCGAGAGGATGCCCCGGGGCAGGACCCCGGCCCCAAGGACAGATCTTTGCTGGCCTGGCAATGCCTTGGTGTTCCCCCGGACAAGCTGGAGGAGGTGGCTGGGGAGAGGGAGGTCTGGGCTTCTCTGCTTGGGCTGCTGCCCCCGGAACCCGGCCCCGGATAAGCAGAAGAAGATGGATGGATAGTGGATGGATGAATTGCATTGCCTGGTTGCTGGAACCACTACTGACTCAATTTCCCACTCAAAAAGTGTTTACAGGTGAGTCGGTGCTGGTTTTCTCACCCAGTGTACTTTGGTGTCCCTTTTGTGTGCAGCTGCTGCATGATCATACCCTTAAATAGGTCTAAGCAGTATTAAAAGCTAACCCCCATCTCTCTTTGTTAAGGATTTTCTCACTAAGTTCTGCAGTGTGTTCGATAAGGGCTGAAGTCCCAATGCGGCAGCGCACCATTTATTGAACATAAAGAAAGGTAAGTGGAGCATTGCTGATTTTTCCATAAATTTCTGGATCCTGGCAGAGGAGATGCGCTGATTGGAGAAAAAAAAACCCAGAGGAGCCTATTTGAAAGGTTTAAATGATGAACTGAAAATGAATTAGTTGCCACAGAATTACCTGTGTCCCTTGACTCTTTCATGTCATTATGTATGAGGATTGATGATGATATTTGCGAGCACGGGCGATTCAGGAACTCCAAAGCTCCAAAGAATTCCTTCGGGGGTGTTTTTTTGCTACTGCTTGCTGCAGAAATGCTCCAGAACCAGTCAGGAAAAGCAAAACTGGAGCAGACTACTCCAAGAAGCAGCCTATGCAGGTGGGCTGCACTCGCCGCAACTAACTGACCGCAGCCAAAAGCTCACAGCTGGTGAATACTTATATTGTGGAATTAAAGGACATTTCATTCACTCCTTTCCCATGGAGCTTAAAAGCTGTTCCCGCCAACTTTAGCATTCACTTCGTCTTTGTCTTCTTCGACGACATTCTCATCTTCTCGAAATTACCTCAGAAACATGAATCCCACGTCAGGCAAGTGTCATGCACAAAAAAGTTCTCCAGTCCTTTTACAACTCCAGGACGCCCTTGATCACACATTGCCCTTGACTTTGTTACCAGTCTCCCTCTATTTTCTGGCAATACGATAATGCTGACCATAACTGATCGTTTCACCAAAGCAGCACATTACCAGCCTTACCTAAACTCCCCCCACAACCACACAGTTCCTTACAGATCATGTAATTCATGACATCAAGTTGGACATGGTCTCCGACTGGGGTCCCCAGTTTCTCTCCCAGGTCTGGAAGGAATTCTGCTCTGCTCTCGAGGCTAAGGTCAGTTTGTTCTGTGGTTTTCACCCACAGACCAATGGCCAAGCTAATCGGGCCAACTGGGAACTTCTGTATTGTCTGTTCTAACCAATCCACTTGGAGTACACAGTTAACCTGTGTATGATCCTCTCTTGGATACCAGCCTCCTGTCTTGGATACCACCACTCAGGGGATTCCATCGCCAACACCCTGACAAGCCTGGTGGATTGCCGGGTGGCTCCTGTTAGGACGAGGTACTCTCATGGTCCTCTGTTATCCGTAGGCTTTTTGTTTTTCTATCACTTCAGTCTCTCTCTCTTGCTAATATGTTACAGTTTGTTTTTGTCTGTGCTTTGGTGCATACTTGGTGCAGCACTTTAAATTTCCCAATATATCCATGCCCCTAAAACTGCTAGTGAGCTAGAAATCCTACATATTTTTATTTTTTTTTAATATTGAATCCTCTTGACAGGAATGGTTAGAATATATCTGCCATGATCTTTTGCAATGTACTGTGCTGTATGATGTCAACTGTATTTAATGCCAAAGTGATAGCAATCATAAAGTATAATAGAACATGAATAAGTCATAAGCTCCCATGGTGCAATAATTTTGTCAGCATCTGGGCATGTACCAAGTTAACTTATATTGCCTTTATTATTGTAATTGAGTTCTGCAAGAGAGATACTTTCAAGGCATTCAGAACCATTGAATTGTGATTTCTCTTGCTGCAAAAGCATTTTTCCTCTGATGCTGACAAAATAATATTCAACTAGATGCAATGAAGGCAAGTACTGCAGATGCAAAAGCTTTTTTCCCCAACTCTGACGCTACCCGTAACCCTCACCCCTTTCACATCACTTTGGCAGTGCATCACCTGGAGACTGATGATCCTGACAACGTCACTTGTCCCCATCTGTAACACTAATGTCCCTGTCAGGTGATGCCAAGAGAAAACATAAATCAGCGCGTCTGTTTGTTTGCTAATGGGACAACTCCTAATGTATATACCTCCAAAAATTCATTCTGTGTGCTGGAAACATGCTAGTTATGTCTTAGTGTCCGTGAGCCATGAGCCTTCAAAGTCAGCCAAAGCTCCAAAATGAAGTTCTCTTTTTTAAAAATTTTGAGAGACTTTGAGCCAAAGCTGATCACAGCCTCACTATGTCTATGTTTAGGGTGTTTATATCTGAAGGTTCTTTATCTTTTAACAGAAAGTAGTAAGAAGTGACTTATACTTAGAAAGGGTGGAGAGGATTCATTGTTCTTAAAAATAACAGAAGAAGAAATCCTTCCAGAAAAAATCTTGTTTTAGATGCTTTTTCCTCCCATCTGAAATAACTCATATAAGCGTTTTTGAAACATTTTAGAACATTTCCACATAAATAGGCTTATCACGTCTGCATTAAGAGGTAGATGAGATGACATTGGCACAAGCACAACTACTCTTTCACCAGGATGCTGAAGAAGAGAAGTCAAACTCACTTTTTTCATGTTTTCTTCCTGTTTTATTCACCGGTTATCCAGCAATCATGACTACTTTGCTTTGTCCATAAATTACAATATTTTAAACAACTGAGGTTCAAGGCCAACAAATGCCTCAATATGATATTTCATGAAACATATGTCTCATAGTCTGCCAGTCCAGTACATGTCAAATATAGATTCAGTTATGATGTGAATAGTGTAAATTGCAGTTGTTACTGGAACAACCACATCCATACATCTATCGTTAGTGTATGGCAGTAAACAACCTCCTCAATGTACTCACTGCACAACCCCTGCAGTACATATATCTGTATATAACATGTCTTGGTTACTGAGTGACACTGTAGTTCCAAAGCAGTTTGTCTAAGCCTGCTTTGCTTTTGGAAACCCCGTCTTGAATAAGCATGAGGTTGTAGGTAACCTACTCAATCTTTGTTTGTAGTTAGGCTGGAGGAGAATAAAGTTGTGATCTGCTTTCCCCAAAGCAGGCGTCCTCTAGGTTTGCACAGGTATAGGCGATAGGTCTACATACTGTCCACATACTGACAAAGCAGGTAATATTTTATCCAGAGTCATGCTTAAAGTCCCCAGAGATTAACATTAGCACCTGTTGTGTTTGTATTTTAGCAACAGTGGAGTGGGTGTTGTCACTCAGTATCTCCACACCAGAGCGTAAAGAAATGTATATAATGACAAAAAAAGCATATGTGAATTCTCTCTGCAAGTAATAGGAATATAGACTCAACTCAACAGGTAGACAGGGGACCACACTGACACGGGACCTTGTTTTCATTGTTAGGAGTTGATTACACACCAAATGAGTCTTGGTGTGTAAGGATCCATAACCATACCCAAACACAAAACTACTGGAGAGGCTGCTGTTCACAGTGGCCTCAGAAGCATGCCATAGCGCTCTACCCTACCCAGCCTTTATAATGTTTGGGAGCTGATTGCTCACTGGGGCCAGGCACTGGCATCTGAGTTTAACACAGACCCAGAACACACCCACACAACATGCGGACCTACTAGGGCAGGGGTGTCCAACTCCAGGCCTTGATGGCTGATGTTCTGCAGGTTTTAGATCTCACCCTGGGTCAACACACCTGAATCAAATGATTAGTTCATTACCAGGCCACATGTTGAGGAGGAAATTAAATAAGCTATTAAATCAGCTGTGATGGATCGAGGACACATCTAAAATCTGCAGGACCTTGAGACCTGGAGTTGGACACCCCTGTACTAGGTCGTAACTCTGCTCCATAGCAAAACTGAGCTTTTAGCAGTGCAAATAGGAGTCTCCCAGATAGTTCAAATGATATAATAACAATAACTGTACAAATACTCTGGAAATATTTGTAAGGACAAAATTGTACATTGTAACCACAATGTGTCAACAGGTCATTTTTTTATTGAGTGCTGGACCCCACGTACATCTAAAAGTTAACAAATTAATTCCAATATGCTGTGACTGCACTGCTAGTCAAACATTATTATTAGAGTATGACAACTAATCAGGCAGACTTCAAAGTAGCTCTATAATGTTTGTTAGGGTAGGTTTATTATGCTTATAAAATCTAAAAAATTATAAAACAATTTTACAAATACAAAGGTGTCATAGTTGTGCTTATAATAATTCCTGTTACATACATCATAATGATTTAGAAATTCTTACAGGTAGTGCATGCAGAACATTGGGTGCTGTGATCTCACATGCCATTTATTCACCTTTAAGTGCTTTGACATTTCAGTTTGCCTTTTATCTCAAAAATGGATCTTCAAGCTGATGCACTGCTTTTGATGCTCTCAGTCATTTTTACAGTAAAGTGTGATACATTCTGCACTGCTCCCTCATTTTTTCAAATGGGAGTTATTAGTCACCAAATGAGCTGAACTTCATTCAATAGGTCTTGAGATATCAGTCCCAAGAACATGGACGAACTCAAGACATGATTGTTTAGGACATAATGTTTGCTTAAAGAAACATTATAACATTTTGGTTGAGCATGTCTTCATGACAAAATGAAAGCTTTTTTACAGAAAGGTCCACCCGTTAATGTTATTTCCAATGGACGGATAGCACATGGACAACAATGAAAGGAAGAAAGCAGTTCCTCACTTTTTTTTCTAATTTGAGTGAAATTAAGTGGAAGAAACTGCAAGACAATTAACTGTGCTTTTTATCAGGGTTGCACAGTCTGAAAGAGGTTTAGTGGTGGCCCGCCTGTGCTGCCAGCTACAGTCTTTCCCTTTGCTTTTCACAGCCTTTGTTTATCTCATTTTTCAATTAACCTCTACGATTTAACTCCATATATAAAGCGGGGAGCATGTTTGCTCTAAAGAACAAAAAAAATATCTTTTTGTCTCTCTCTCTCTCTCTTTCACACACACACAGACACACACATGCTATCTTTTCTTTTTCTGTTTCTCCATCTATCCCTCCGACTCCCCTCTCTTGGCTGCAGTGTTCTTTCAGCCCAGAATGCTGAGCTTCACATTGCCTTCCAGGGTTTTAGCAGGCATGAGGCTGTATGTGTCAGATTAAAGAGGGGAAATCTGTAGCATGCAGGGAGAGCTTTGTAGATATGGCAATTTGGTGATAACTTCCTCTTCTCTGCCCCCTCCCTCCTGCCTCCTCCCCCACCTTCCTCCCTCCTGTGCCTTCCATTTGCAAGGACAGTGGAGGACTGCTACTGGAAAGATCTGCTAGACAATCTTTTTCCCAAATCTTGTCCTTTCTGTGAGTTATCAAAAAAACTGAAATGCAAGTTTATTTTATTCTGACGGTTTATGACTTTACTTACTAACTCAGCTGATATTGAAATTTATATTTTAATTAGAGAACATCTCAGTTATTGTCTGCAGAAAAGTATTCCAGGCAAATGTGTTGCCTTCACACCTGAGAAATTTGTCATTCCCTTTATTCCACCCCACTGATTTCATGAAAAAAAGAACCACTAATCTAAAAGAGAGGGTACTGTTTCACATTGTTCTGTCAGGGGTTAAAAGAAAGTCTGAACCCCAAATTGCACAAAGGAAACTCCATGATAAATCAATCCTAATGAGGGAGGCACAGGAAATACACAGCAAATCAAAATGAATTAACTACCCAAAGAACATAGAAAGAAATTGTATTACTTTCTTTTCTCTATGAGAGGATTGTATGAATGCATTACCCAGTGCCCAAAGACACACAACAATTGTTTGCCCATGAGGTCCCCATTCTCCACCTGTTCCTTCATGGTAGGAGGTGACTATTTATCAGTGCTGTAGATCCATGGTTATGGATACCCCAAGTGAGTACAGTGCTCAGGCACATAAGAAAAAATAGCTAGTGGTAAATATGCAGGTATGTGTACTGTAAAAGACAACTGCACAGCAAGAGAGGTGTGATATTACTCTGGGCCATTTCCTAAGTGGTTAACCGAGTTGTGCATTGTTAGCCACAGACAATTGACAATAGAAATGACACTGGAAGAAAAGTTGGGTGGTTGGGGTGGATATGGGTTGGGAAAGTTGTGTTTATTTTAACATTCTTTGTGTATGGAATTCCATAATCATCTATAATGTGTCACATTATGAAAGGGTTATGTATCATTTGCTATAAATATACTTCTATAGGTTTTATTAGAATGGCTGACTTAACACGTACACTATCCATTCATCAATCTATCCATCCATCCTCTTCTGCTTATTGAATTGAATTGAATTGAATTGTATTGAATTTGAAAATCCTTTAATCGTCCCGCAAAGGGAAAATTTTCAAGTGAAACACAGAATACACACATCAAGGAGAGGTGAGGGAAAAAAAAAATACTCTACTCCTACAGGACTCAAAACACCTGTCTGAGTACAGTAGATAAAAACACCTCGCACATAAAGCACAGATATTATACAACATCAAACACATGACAAGCAACTGGGGTGGGGTGGTAGGGGGGATAACAGATGACAACAGGGAATAACATATGACACATGACACATAAGTCCACATAGACAGTCTCGTCAGAGCGTGCAGCCGTTCCCAGCGCTTCACTGACCGCCATCTATAGTAGCTGGGGGCATAAGCATTGGAGGCGTTGGTGTTGGGGAAGGGAATGAGTGTGTGTCAGCATCAGTGTATATGGGGTGTGTGCATTGTATGTGCATGTCCTTGTAGA
>VOQK01036583.1:8278-26652 GCA_015052645.1 Benitochromis conjunctus
AAAACGTAAATTCTGAAGTGTGCTTACACTTCACACACAGACAGTGTGAATCGCTGACCCATTTCTTTAGCTCCTGATCAGCTTTACATGAATTAGTAGGGTCTTAGTTTTAGCTGCAGGTATGCATTACACAGTCAAAAACATTCACATAACAGCACGTACACTTTCACTCTGTGTGTGTGTCGATGCTCCTTTATACCCTCGGTATTACACACACACACATGCTACAAGTAAATGTGGTGTGAGGTATAGCGTGTAATTTACTGTATGATCAGCACCTGTAACAGCTGCAAGAGTCCGGGTTTCGGGTTTCCCTCTTCTTCTTCTTCTTCTCCCTGCTTTGCTGTTTTCTACCTGCTTTTATTTCACCGTCCACTGAAATCTAAAGAGCTGCTGATAAGGTGTTAATCAGAGTAACTACAGGTCAAGAACCTTCTGTTTCACCCTTTAAAGCCTTTTGTCCAGCACTGTTCCCACGCTTTCTCATATTTACATTGTTAAATCATTACTTTATTTTTTTAACCTCACTTTATCAAAAGTGCTCCTGCGAAGAAGGCGGGACATTTCTACTTCTCCTTCCTTGTTTTTTGTTTATCTTTATTTTTGATCAGATCTAGATGCGATCAACTGTAGATTTAATAAAGGTCCAGATCTAAGAATCTGTGTGTATGTGGATCATTTAAACCGAGGTGTGTTTTCCTTTATCGCTGTTAAGCTCCTTCTAACACTGTGCTAACACTTTCTACAGCCGGGATGTCAACCTCATTTGCATGCAGCCCACTAAGATCTTAACTTCCCCTTCTGTCAATGTAAAGATTTTTTATTACACATTTGATCCCTGAAATATCTCCATATAGGAAAAGAAAATGCAATTTCATCAGTATTTTATAGAAAGTACATTCATTTATTTATTTATTTTACTGTGGAACTTTTGTAAGAAAAACAGAAATTTCTATGGTAGACAGTGACAAGAAGTCTTAATTACATTGGTGTGGTATGAATGGCCATGGTGGAGGTCTTTCTCAGTAAGAAAAGCTGTAAAACTTCTGAAAATACAGTTAAACGCCCCAAATTGATCTCTTTCTTCATATTTTCCAAATTTGGCCAGTGGGCTGGATTGGAGTCTTCGCCTGGCCGATTCTGGCCCCCATACCTCATGTTTGACAACCCTGTTCTACAGCTTAGAAAGCCACACGTTGCTTTTACTTTCCTCTGGTGCCCAGTGGTGCAATCCCCTAATCACAAACTGCCCACAGGGGACATTTTTGTGCATATTTCACAGCAGGGTTAAGCAGTAAAGGTCCTTGTTATTATCAGGGTCAAATCTGGCACGAGCCTGTCAAGCACATACTTTGTGTCTTAACTCCTTCATCTGAGTGGTGCTATAAAGCAGGTTTCCCAAAGTGCAGCGTCTCACCACAGGCTGCCGACATGTCCGCTCAGGAGGAACAGTCCGACTTACGTAACTTACTAATGACGTTGACGTTTGAAGCTTTTCATCGAGAAGGCATCCCGCTCAGGCAACAAGCGGTTTTGTGGTTACTTTTTGGTGTTTGTGGGGTGTCACCTGCCTACAGTGAGCTTAGTGAGCCTGGGTTTTGTTCAGACAGTGAGGAAGATTATGTAATGAAGAGCAGGACCCACGGTTTTTAGTCACTTGGTCTTACATTTTTGTGATTCAGGTTTTTAGACTCGGCTCAAGCTGTTTGAGCCAAACCACCTAATGATTTGGGAGGGGAGAATTCAGTCAGGTGGTAGCTTCCACAGAGTCTGTTGTCATCCAGAGGAGAAGTGACGATCAGACCAGTGCTATTTCATTAAGCACTGGTTTTCATGAAGTGACAAAAGTAGTTACAAAGACCAGAACAGTTTTTGCAGCAGGCTGTGAACGTGTCTATTTTGCTGTTAAACTGGCCAGATCCAAGCAGCCAATCAAGGAACTCCTGTCTCCATTTTTTGGCGCAAGTGCTCGTTTTTCATGTTCGTTTTTCAGACGTGAACGTTGCTGCTTGTTGTGTGGAGGAAAGAAGAGAAAAGCATGTTAAGACGCGTCCTTGGACATTTTGATGTTGTTTTCACTGTTTGCTCATATCGATTCACTCTATGAATCCTAGACGGGCAGAAATGAGAGAATTCATCCATGATGCTTTGCTCAACCATGCCTGACATGTCCTTTCTGTCTGTACTCAGCTGTCTGTGTCTCTGTGTGCGCGACATTTCCACCTAAAGCCTGTACAAATGAGATTACATGTGAAAGAGAAAGAAAACAGCAGCGGTGTCAGACCTGTGCCATACTTCCTGTTTTTCTTATTGAAAGTGTGAAAGTGTGTTTTGTGGAATCTGTGGAAATGGGGCATTTTGAAGGGAGTGGCCGCCAGAAAATTAAAAAAAACCCTCCCTGTGGGTTAGAGCTATGCCTGGACCGGAGCCCACCTGAGCCAGAATAGAAGACAGTGCAGCCCTGTGCTGCTCAGTTTGTGCCTGTCTGCCATTTTCTCTTTTGTCTCTTTTTTCTGGACTTCCTTTTTTTTTTTGTCCTTTGCCCACCCCCCACCCCCTCTGTGTTCTTCTTTTGTTTCCTGTATCTGCCCCACCAGTATCTCATTACTCTAAACCGATTAATGTAGCAGAGAACACACACACACACATTATCTTTCTATCTATGTCTCCTCATCGCTTCTATTGCATTAATTTTTCTTCTTGAAACAATGCAGAGACATACGTAACCATAAAGCCTTCGCTCATCTTCATGAACTATAAAGAATCAGCTGATTGTGCAGGATAGTACACAGTCACATAAACCCTGATACCTCAGTGTAGAGAATAAATACACGATCCCTGCTTTCAGAGTTTTGAGGGGGTGTTTTGCTCTCCTTCAGTTCCACGGATGTTTCAGATAGCATAGTTTCACTGATTTACTCTGTGATTCCCACCCCTATTGCTAAGTGGTTAGAAAGCCTCTCTTGCTATTGTTCAGACTGTCAGCCTTATGTAAACTTTATATAAAGACAGCACTGCGGTCAGATCTGAGAGCTGTAGTGCCGCCGTCTTTATGCGCTGCAGAAATATACCTTAACCCTAGCAGAGAGAGCAGAGTGACATAACTTATGAGTCCATCTGCTGTGAGGCGCTCGACGCAACAGAACGAAATACGAGTGCTTCATTTGTAAGGAATTTGAAATAAATCTCAACTTTAACCATAAAATGTGCTTCCTCTTTTTTCCTGGTGGGAACTCTTTTGGGTTTAAACTCTGCTCCTGTTCCAAAGCCGCTATTGTTAGGGAAACACTCCACTGAACTTCGCTCTCAGGTTCGATATTAGAAAGTCTAAAGCGATTTTGTGGCCTGATTTTCTAAGCCGAGCCACATTTTCTCAGATCAGCGTTCGTCGGCCACGGGCCTTGATGGAAGAATTAGGCTACTTTGTAATCATTAGGTGCGAGCTAATGCACAATGGCCTTTTTTGTCATCTTAAGCTCAGAGAGGCCTGAGCGCCGCCGCTAAAGTCAGCTGGACGTTGTTTGTGTAGCGCTGACTCGCACTGATCGCGCTCCCGCCCCTGCCAAATGTCTCACATTGTGTGAAAAGAAAGAAAGAAATCGAGCATTAAATGTTTTAACTAAATTCAGTCAGCTGAGGCACTTTACTGTAACAAAGCACACTCACACGGGCAATAAGATAAAATCCTCACTATCATTCTTACATGTCGACGAATGACCGTGATCTGTGTTTCATTCTGTTTCAGCCTAAAATGGTGAGCGTGGGCAACCCTTTTGGACCCTCTGGAGAGAAAGTGGCTATGGTCGCCATTGACGATTGTGACATATCCATGGCGATTCGCTTCGGAAAGCAGATCGGGAACTACTCCTGCGCCGCACAGGGTACCCAGATTGGACAGAAGAAGTAAGAAGGAGCCTCCTTCACCCACTCTCTCTTTCTTCCTTTTCTCTCTGGACCTCTTCCCACGCACATTCATTCAAACTAGTCAGACTAATGGGGGAATGTGTTGCACCTTGGAGGGGGGGTACGCCAAATCGCCTTCATTGCAGCAGATTACACAACTCGCATTCAACCATCCTCTCCCGCTTTTATCTCCTAATCTCCGTGCTCATCCGTGTGGCCTCTCTGCTGTCAGACAACCAAAACCTCATCTCAGCTCAGGCTTTACAGGATTAACTGTGTGTTTATTACACACTCATCAATTTTTATTTTTACAGTGTGCCTTTTTTTCTGTTGTAATGAGTCTTTTGGAAAGCTAGCATGCTGAGGCCCATTTCGTTTGTAGAGGGTGGGGACTGAAAGGGAGAGAGAGAGAGAGCTTCAAAGGGGAGCTAATGAGCTTACATACTTTGAGGAACTTGTTGCACAGGTCACAGACGCTGAGAGGCGTTTTGAGGATGCTTTAGTTTGATCATGCTGGAATAATTAGACAGCTGCGTCTTATGTGGTGGAAAGTGGCGAGAGCCCGAGAGGTTTCGCTTTCGAAGCTGTCTTGACAGAATCCAGAGTGTGACTGGAGCTGCAGAGCGAGGCCTGTTGAGGCAGAAAAAACATGAATCGACTGTACACAGCTGTAGAGTGGCTGGTCCAACAGTCAGATACTCTGCTGGGTGGTATTTCCCAACAAAGTTTCTTACTGTAAGTTTCAGGAGTATCTGAAAAAAAACAAACATTGGAATTTAAAGACTGTTAATTTTTAAGGATAGTTTAATGAAACCTACAAGTCTGTATTGACACTTTGAAGTCTCTTTACTGGATATCTTTTAACAAATGACCGTAATACACATTCCTTCATTACTTAAGAAAAAAAATCTAAACCCATTAAGCATATTGCTATATATTTATATTAATATTCATACAAATGAATTCTGGATCATAGCTGAACTTCCGGCTTTTGAGTGTCCGACACTGGTTTTTGCATTCTGGTGTGTTTTTATAGTGGAAATGTCTTTATTTAAGTAAAAGAAAAACACAAAAATCGGAACTTTCTAGATAACTGTTAAGACATCACCCAAGATCGCTGAAGTTTATGGCTGAACGTGGTTCAGAGAAACCTGCAGAGTTCTGCTGATTTGTTGAACTTCTAGAAGATTCATGGTTTGAGCTCTTCACGTTCCCAACCAGGCGTTGTTATTTAGACTGTATTCACATTTAACGCACCACGTAAATCTCTTTAGGTCTTTGATTTTGATGGTTTCAGAAGCTCTGGGGGTAAGCGGCTTCACATATGACCAAGTAGGTTAAATCTGACCTTGGAAGTGTCCTGGAAATGCTACCGTTTAGCTGCCTTGTGATGGTTTTTTGGAAACAATAACCTTAAACCAGAAATACCGACCATAGTGAAGGTTAATGAGGGAGCAGCTGAAACACCAAAGCCAAAACTACTCTTTTTAACTCCATATATTAAAAGTATGTAGGTGGAAAAGAGCATGACGGGCTCACTTTGAGGATTTTGCAGTTTTGATCTGTCTCATTCATTGTCTGTCTGCATTTTCTTGCAGGTCACTGGACTTGACAGGGCCACTGTTACTGGGTGGGGTTCCCAACCTGCCAGAGGACTTCCCAGTCAGGAACAGGAACTTTGTGGGCTGCATGAGAAACTTGCGCATCGACAGCAAGCCCATCGACATGGGCAGCTTCATTGCTAACAACGGCACCACAGAAGGTTACGATGTTCCCTCTGCAGCGTTTCTATCCTTGCTCATTTCTGGAACTGACTTTTAAAACTGTCACACAAAAACAACGCTTAACTTTCCCCTGTTTTTATATACTTTTATATGCTCAGGATGTCCAGCAAAGAAAGACTTTTGCACAAATGGTGTGTGTCAAAACGGAGGCACGTGCATCAGCAAGTGGAACACTTACATCTGTGACTGCCCTACTGGGTACGGTGGCAAGAACTGTGAGCAAGGTAAGAAATGTGTGTGGGTGATTTGTTTAGTTTTATAGCAAAAGTGGAGAGTGTGTTTAGGGATTTAAGAAATGCAGCGTAAAATAAATCCATTGTGCTTCCTTATTCATACATATTATTGCATTCATAGACAGACGTGCTTCTGGGCAAAGGTGCAAGTGTCCGCTTGCTAATCTGTGAGTGTCTGTGTGTGTGTGTCTGTGTGTGTGAGTGTGTGTACATTTGTTTACCTATTTCCAGGAAATAGTGTGTGTTTGGGGGATCACATGAGATAAGGAGCATTTTCTTTGACTCAGCGTGACTCATGCAGTCACCAGAATCACTCACCACAGCCTTAGGTGTGGAGTTTTCGGACAAAAGATCAAACTTTGGCTCTGAGTCACTTCTCAAAACCCAGACTCACAGGACGAAATGAAAGATAAACACGCACTCACCTGGGGCTGTGAAAATTTTAATCTCGCGTGCTCGTACTGATAAATCTGGCATGGTGACATGTAACGGTAGGTTCTCAGTTTAAAAAGTCCAATCAGAGCTGTGGTGGAATTAGTGATTAGCCAATCAGCACCAGGGGCGGGACTAAAGATGTTGCTAAACGCTTTCAAGCTAAACACTTCCAACAGGGAAAATTGGATTGTGTTGTTCTACTGGAAGCCTCTCGAAGTTCGCTTCACTCTAAATTTGCACGGCTGCGTGTGCAGGAGTCTGAGGCACAAACACTGGTCACTAGTGGCTGACTAGGACTCATCCTTGGAAAATAACGAGCGTAAACACAGTATCAGACTGAAGATGGAAATGAAGTGTAGCAGATTTCAAATTTGTGTGTGATATCAGTCCTACTGATCCCGTAGCTGTCTTTGTTGCCACCTCAGCCCACATGTGACTAGCAGCTTATGTTACCATGGATGGGTAATCAGAGTACACAGATAACAATATTGAAAGATAAAGTGTAAGGTAATGATTTTGTTAAGGGTATCTTGATATCCAAGAGAGCATAAAAGCATCTCTATTTGCCAACAGTTATTATTATTTATCCTCCATAACCCCTCTCGTGTTCTTATATAAAAAGTTGAATGTTTGACTCCTTGCTTCGGGGCGAAGCTTCCAAACAATGTGTAAAGGTGTGAATACCTCTCCTCGCCCTCTCGTCTATGAGGTAGCCGCCCAGTCAGTGCCAGCCCAAGTATCCTGTATCTGACCTGGGTCGGGATCACAGCAAGCCGGCAAGAGGTTTTGGCTGCTAGGCTGCTTGTTGACACATTTGGTTTGAGGCTTCACACACTTCGCTGCCACATGTGAAATGAGAGATTTTGTTGTTGTGGAGCCAAAATCATCAAGACTAGACTGACACAGAGAGACAGAATCTCCCTAGTAGTCACCCACTTGGCTTGGTTTTGTTTGCTTCTGATACCAACTACCGGACTTTGTTGATTTTGTGTGTTTTTTAAAGAAATTTAACGCGTCCCCAGACCTGGTTCAATCCCTGTCATGCCTTCGCCTTATAATTTCACAGAATGTATGTAAAAGATGGAGGTAGCAGTCATGGAGACTTCTGCAGACAGAAGGCATCATATTTGGATATTTTACTTTAAGTGTTTTAGGACTGAAGTCATTTCTGATAGATTCTCAGTGTCCCTAGAGTCTAGGGACACTGTCTCTAAAGTTTTTCTCTGACATTTTACCTAGCTCCATTAAGTTAAACTCTGAGTTAGCCTACATAACGCTAGACATGTTTTTAGAGCTAATTAGCATGGATTAGCATGCTAACACACACACACACATGCTAATGATTTTTTTCCTTTTAGTTCTGTTAACATATTAGAATCACAACATGCTTTCATTTCACTTAGACCATCGTTGTATCTGAGGCACAGCAAGACTATTGACTATTTCTGGCTTATTTACTAAGAGGGTTTCTGTGAATGCTTCAGTTGAAGTATGTAGCCCAGGGACCAGAGAACATGCTATACATGAGGATTAAGCAGGTGGAAACGCTGTGTGCCCTACTGAGATCTACCCTCAGGAGTGCACATAGCTCGAGGACATTGTTTGCCTACTCAGCATCAAATGAGAGCTTAGACACAGTCTCACGTCTGTAGGAGTTTGATTGGACTTTCAGAATCTCTTTTTGAACATTCCTTAATGAAGAGATTTTGGAAAGTAATTTTCTATTTTCCAGGATTAAGTAGTAATTATATACATAATGGAAAGTAAATGCTGGAAAAAACTTATCATCTTAACACTGCAAATGAAATATAGAAGAACAAAAAATAAAGCAGCTACATGTTTTAAATGACATCTAAAAATAGACAAATAAATAAATAAGAAAAAATAGTATAGAGATAAAAAGAACCAGAAAAACTACAGAAAAGTCACTGCTGCTATTTACCTATGGTTGTACAGCCACAGAAAAAAATTAATATGCTTAATGTTGCATTGACTCATATGTAGTTCCTACAGTTCTCATTTGACTTTTAAACACATTTATCCCAAACACTAATGAGTTTGTGCTTACGATCTGATTCTCCACCCTCCCAGTGATGCCGTCTCCTCAGTTCTTTGATGGAGAAGCACTGGTGTCTTGGAGCAACCCGGACATCACCGTCGCTGTTCCCTGGTATATTGGCCTAATGTTCCGCACCCGGCGTCCTGCTGGCACCCTGATGCAGGTCAATGCTGGGCCTTCCTCCACCATTAACCTCATGGTAAGACGCATTGTCAAAAAAATTGTCACCATCAACAGTTTGCATTTTAAGGTTGTATGTGGGTTCTAGACTAAATCTGAAATAAGTTGGAAGTTCTCAGTTTCTGCCCCCCCCTCTTCAGGTGAGTGAGCAGCAGGTCCGTATGGAAGTGCTCCTGAGGCACCAGTTGGTGGCATCGCTGAGCTTTCCTCAAGTGCGTGTCAATGACGGGGAGTGGCACCACTTGCTGATTGAACTGAAAAGCATTAAAGATGGCAAGGAAATCAAATACATGGCAGCTGTCTCTCTGGACTACGGCATGTATGAGGTACAGGGCATCATACTTTATGATGATGAAGGTAGTCAAGAAAGGTTGTGTTATTCTCAGTAATTGTCTTATTTTTAAGCAGAAGTCAGTAGAGATCGGCAATGACCTCCCAGGCCTCAAGCTGCAAACTCTTCATGTTGGAGGTTTGCCCGGGGAGAGAAACAATGTCATCAAAGGATTTGTTGGGTGCATACAGGTGGGTGGGCGTGCGCTTTGAATGTTGCATTATATTTCTTCTTCAACCTACCTTCCTGATGGTCTCCCTCATGAATGTGCGCTCTCCATTAGGGTGTGCGTATGGGTGAGACATCCAACAACGTGGCCAATGTGAACATGGCTCAGGGCCTGAAGATCCGTGTGGAAAACGGCTGTGATCTGGCTGACCCGTGTGACTCCAACATCTGCCCAGATAATAGCCAGTGCATTGACGACTGGAGCACACACACGTGTGCTTGCGACCCAGGTAAGACGCACAAGAAAAAACACGTACATGTGGTGGCGGAGAAAGCTCAACACATTGCCTCTTAAAGAAAGGTGCGTGAAGGTAAACGTCTGTATTTTACTCCTTTAGACTTGAGTTGAGTTCTTGTTTGTCTGTCTTTCCTACAGGCTACTTTGGGAAAGAATGTGTGGACGCTTGTAAGCTCAACCCCTGTGAGCACGTTTCCACATGCGTCCGCAAACCAAGCTCCTCCCACGGCTACACCTGCGAATGTGGACAAAATTACTACGGCCAGTACTGTGAAAACAAGTAAGGTTTCTTTCTCTGTGAGGGCAAGCAGGGAGAAAGTTTTCAGTGGGACTCTGATTGGTCCTTTTAGGGGCTCTGGGTACAGATGGAGGTTTTCATCCTCAGACGCTCAGTGTTGAGAGGTGCTTTTTCACCTAACAGGGCTCTCAGTTGAAAGATCTAAACTTATACAACACCACATACCAGCCAGCTAAAATCAACACTGTAAAAATGGCAAAGGAGAAAATAATCCCGGCTCTTAGTTATTCACAATCTAGCATTAAACGAGAGCGTTTCTGGAACCTAGCAACAACAAACTAATGATACGGTAAGGAAAAATAAAATTATGGCGAGCATATACAATGATATTTGAATGGTTGCTTTGAAGATAGGCCCCAGGTCCGATACTTTCAGTGACTCTGGTGAATTGAGATGGTAATACAATTTTAATAACATGGAATCAATTTGCTAGCAGACTGAAAGCAGACCTGTGTGCGAGACACAATATCCAGATGTTAAAAACAAACCAGACTAAAAATAGATATTGCCTCCCACAAAGACAAAGCTCATTAATCCTCTTTGGTTCACTGAGGTTTCTTTCTTGTTGCCAGTCTTTCAGAGCAGTTTTATTAGTCAGTAATCCGAGCTTGACAGTGTGTGTATGGGTGCCCGAGAGAGAGAGAGGGACAGATCAGCCATTTATTTGGGAATTAGTCGAGCAGTGGTGTAAGCATTTCTGTGAAGTAGCCAGCCCTGATCGAGAATCACTCATTTCCCTGTGAACCCTGTCCCCTATGACACGCATCACTTCCTATCTTAAGCAGGATGGGGGATTCCCCCTGAACGCTTGACTGCTCCTCCACAGGTGTTTAGTCTTTGCTTCCCTCATCCTGCCGCTCGTCCCCTGTCGGATCGCGTTGCACCAGTAGAGATCGCATCTCTAGGAAGAAAAAGAAAGTCCATGTGTGTCTGAGTGACTGGCTTAAAAGTGTAGAGGAAGTTTACTGTAGATTCGTTTATTTGGTGATAAACTGAAGAGATAATCGACTGTTTGTTGGATTGTCAGCGCTGATACCGAGTCAGTAGCATGTCAAAACCAGATCGGCCACTGCCTTGTCACAGGGGGGGGGTCACCATAGCAGGTAGATTTACATGATTGGTTTGTGAGTATTCTCCAGTAGCTTGGATGGAGCCGGGAAGGAGACTCGGCACCTCTAACTGCTTTTTGGTCCTCTGAACGTCGATCCTGCTACCACTGAAGGTGTGGTTGCCAGGGGTGCCCTCTGGTCAAGCCCCGCCCCTCACCCTTTGAGTAATGTTACAATAATACGCAGGTTTTTGCCTTTAGTGTTTCATAAGGGCTAAAAAGGGAATGTCGAGGATATTTTATTCAAGTTTAGCCGGAGCAAAGGACAAGTCAAATCAAATAACAATAATCACATAATCAAATCACTTGAATTATACTTATCAAGTTAACCTGCTATGAGCCAATGCTGATTTCTAATGCTGATCTTGAGAGGAAAGAGGTTGAGGAGAGAAGGGTACGCCTTGGCCACGACACAAATCCCTGGAAGTTATAATCTAACAATCTAGCAGAAATGAGCAGAAAAAAAAGCCAAAAATAAAACCAATTAGTGGGTCCACAGTGTTTGGGTGGTGGTTGCTCCTCTGACGTTTATTGTTGTAATTTCTAACTCCGCACCTCCAAGGTCAAATCTGTGAATGATGTTTTTTGCTAATGGCAAGAAATGGAGGAAGAACAACCCAAGTTACATAAAAATTTTCTCTTCGTGAGTCTGTCTTCTCTGCCTTTTTCCTAGCCATACAGGACAGAGATATCAATGAAACAACACTTTTCAAGTGCAAAGCAATTATTAGTTTGCTCTCATATAAAATGTATATAAAATATGGGTGTAGAGACTGTATATAAAAGATGGCCAAAATGAGCAGGGAAAGACAACAGAAAGAAATGTGGTTGTATAAAAGTTTATAGGAAACACACTTCCTTGACCTCTGTTAGCCTTTAACTTTTTTCAGGTGTTACTTTCTAGTCTAATTGTATACAACACAATGATCCCCCCACCATTTCCACTAACCCAGACAGCAACAGCGAGAAACAAAAAGCTTCACAGCAGGACACAAGTGTATGCTTGCACCTGATTCGTCAATAGCATCAAAATCGAGTGCATTAAGTGAACTAAAAATATAATACTTTCTCATGTACAACACCACAAATAACCACCAGAGGGATAAAGCGATTCTGCAAACGTGATTTTTTTCTTTTCTTGCCTGCCGATGAGATCTTCTACTTGTTTGTTTCAATAAATAAAGTCACTTTTGCGTTGTAATTGTACTTTGCAGTGTTTGATTTTGACATCTCCTGTTGTCTTTAATGGCAGAGTGGAAGAGAAATGTCACGAGGGTTGGTGGGGCAATCCCATGTGTGGACCGTGTAACTGTGATACAAGCAGAGGATTTCACAAAAATTGCAACAAGACCACCGGGGAGTGCCGCTGCAAGGTAAATACGTACATAATACGAGAGATTATGGTGTTTCTTCTTGAAGGTTTTTAGCTCCTATTAGCAGCAAGTTCATGTAATATTCAAAGTCTCAAAATCTCCTCCCGGCTAAGTGATGCGTGTCTTCCCTCCCGAACTTCCTGCAGGATAATCACTATCGTCCAGATGGTGAGGACACGTGCTACCCCTGCGACTGTTTCCCTATGGGCTCTGAGTCTCGAACCTGCGACCCCGTCACTGGGCAGTGTCCCTGCAAGGGAGGAGTTATCGGTCGTCAGTGCAACCAGTGCGATAATCCCTTCGCTGAAGTCACGCCCACTGGATGCGAAGGTATGTGAAAGAAATATTTCAGAAGGTAACAATTTCATTGATTAATTAACCTCTATAAAAGAGTACACTTTAACTTCTGTGAATAAGGATTAAAAATTAATAATTCAACATACAATATAGATAGACATTTATTGAGTCCCATAGAAGCCCGTGAATAATTAACTATGTATGAAAAGGGACGCCATGAAGGTCAGATCAGAATACATAAAGGGGACAGTAATAAGAGGTCATTTCAAAAGTCGGGTGCATTCTAACTCTAGCTGGTCTCGGTTCACAAACCGGGTCCGGATGAATCAACAAAGCGTCCAAAAGAGACAAATGGTGTCGCTCACATCTGCTGGTGCTGCAGTCGAGCTAACTTTGCATCTTTGTCACCACCCAGTCAAGCAGAAGAGGCAAGTCTGGCTCAGTGGCTAACTTGGCACCGGGACTGCGCACACACAATACAGTAGAGATGAACAGAAGACAAAGCCACAAAGTCCCCCAGCAGAAAATGAATGTCAGTGTGCTTACTGTTTGACCTAATAGGAAGCCTTTCGGAGGCTGAGAACGTGCTTGGACTTTTAAAGGACACAAAACCCTAATCCATTGTCAGAGTATTGTTGCTTAGCCAAAATGTTGGAGTGGATTTAGTGCATTTTTTCAGATTCATAAGACTCACTAAGATGTAGCTACCTTTGACAGACATCATGCCAGCATGTCTGTTCTGGACTAAACACAGCTTCACCGTTAATGTGGTTTCAAAGAAATGACCTTCGACCACTCCTTATTGTAATTATTTATATTGTATTGAGTGAAGAAGCTTGGAATTAGTAAACTGGTTATGTATCATAGCTTGTGCAAGCTTGCAGTTCCAAATCTGGTTTGTCCTGGCTGTCAAATATGCTGAAATGAATTATGTCTTGCAGCTTGTGTAACAGCCCTGCAGGATTAATTTGGTTGAATTTCTGTGTGTTTTTCTGTCTGGGTGGTTAAAACGGATCAGCCGGGTCGCTTTTTAAACTGGAAACATGGCGGACGTTTGCCTTTCAAAGTGATGCTTGTTTTGTTTTTTTAGCTGATTAAACTTAAGTTTGTGATTTGTTTTTTGCAGGTCCAGTTGAAGCATCATACAGCGTGCAATGTAAAAAAGTAAAAAACTGTGTTTTAAGACTGTTTTTAAGCCTTACCGTCCTCTCCACAGTGGTATATGAGGGCTGCCCAAAGGCCTTTGATTCTGGCATCTGGTGGCCCAAGACAAAATTTGGACGCCCTGCTGCTATGAAATGTCCCGAAGGATCTTTTGGTGAGTACTTTTAAAACAGCACGCTCTCTTTGACTCTCCGAGGCTTAACAACACGGCAATAAAGCACTCTGATTGGTTTGTGAATCCAGAGGAGCTTTTTAACCAGCCAATCATGTAGAGGTTTGTATGTAAAGCCGGTTAGAAAAACATCAGGTACATTAAGAGCTGACGGTGATACCATTCCTCTTGCTCACTTTGTGTGCGTATGAGAAAGGTGAGCTCAAGAGTCGAGGTCGCTGACTTCTCCCAGTAAAACGTCGCCTCTTTCCTGGTTACTCCCTTGGTAACTGCTGTCACCATGGTGCCCTTTTTGTTGTCTCCCAGCACTCGATAGGGAATTTATTTACTGCTCAGTGCCCTCCTTTACCTCCAAGTGGCAGGCATTTCTTCTTTTGCAACAGCGAGACTTCCCCGAACACCACCTGACTGTAAAAACTTGGTGTCGTTTTACATTTAAGCACAGAGACAGGAAAGAGCGGTCTTACATTCATCAGCTATTTAACTGCAGCACATCTTCAGAACAGTTCTGATCTGATTGGAGTTTTTTGTTGTGCACGATGTGCCTTTTTCTAAAAAAAATTTGTACCCTTACTATTCTACTACTAGTACTTACTAGTACTTACTAGTACTTACTAGTACTTACTAGCCCAGTCTAATCTTTGTTAACTGACAAAATAAAAATAAAAAACTAAGAAATAAATACAATAAAATAAATTTGCTGCTCAAAATTGAATGTTATAATTAATTGTAAACATTAATGCATTTTAAATTATTTCAAATATATAAAGTGTGACATTTTGAGTTATTATTTTTAAATTTATATGTTCTGTATAATTTTCCAATTGTGTTGCTGTTTGTTTTCCCCATTTTTTTTAAAAAATTTCATTTTATTTTAACATGTTGTAATATTTTATTTATTCTTCATATAAGTGAGGGAGGCTGTTGTGAAGTCAGTTTTTCCTTGTTGTCTGATTGGTTACCATAAGAAATAGTTGCCTCCAGCTAGTCTATAAAAATACAAACAAATTAAAATTAGAAACAAATATTGAATAATTAAATAGAAAATGAAAAAGGAAGACAGAACTATATAATTACATAACTATATATCATAAAAATAAAGTTTTTTATGTAACATTTTATACATTAACTAATGTCTATGATTATTTTTGGTATTAACTTTGATGCATTTACTTGCATATACATTTATTCATGTACTTGTGGGCTCTTTGTTTTGTTTTGTTTTTTGAATTTTGTCAGTTTTGTTCCTCCAGACAAACAGATAACATGCAGTTCATATGTAATTCCATGTGTGACAAAAGTATATCAACATAATAAAACTGGTTTAGGCAACAATAAAAGGTTGTAGTGGTTAAGATAAGAAATAAATTATAAAAAAAAAAAACATGCATAGGCAAACATGTAATAAAACATCAATCTCTAAAGCATGTGAGAAAATATGTGATCATAGTAGAACAGTCAAATGTTTAAAATAACAAGTTTATTTTAGGCACATTAAAAAAAATATGTTAAAAAACATGTTATGTACATTATTCTGACATCATAGCATTTTTAGCCCCTTTTTGCACATTTTTAGTGCAAACTCTCGAACTATGCACCTGCACGCATGCATAATTTTAATGCTATAGTATAGAATTTTCTCATTGTTTTGTGTTCTCTTCACGTGTTCTCTTTTTTTAATGTTATTTGTTCTTTTCCAGGCACTGCCATCCGCCACTGTAGTGATGAGAAGGGCTGGCTGGCACCTGAGCTCTTCAACTGCACCACCGTCGCCTTCACACATCTGAAAAAATTGGTGAATAAAAGGCAGAAATAAGCATGATGCAGACAGGGGCTTTTATTAGACCGAACCTGAACCCGATACACAACCTGTGACGGTTTTATCAAACCCAAGGAGCTTTTCCCAACCCTGACCTGCCTGTTCTCCCTCTCTTTACATCCTCCACTCTCTTCTTCTAGAATGAAGATCTCCGCCGCAACAGTTCAAGGATGGACAGTGAACGCTCGAAGACCATTGTGCGTTTGCTTCAAAGCGCCACCAATAATACGTCACATTACTACGGTAATGACGTGAAGATGGCTGCCCAGCTTCTGAATTATGTTCTGCAGTATGAAAGCCGCCAGGCTGGTTTTGATCTCACCGCCATGAAGGATGCAGAGTTTAATGAGGTAGGACTAAATATGGACTTATTTATAATATTATTATTGTAATAAAAAAAAGCACTGGGAACACTGGTGGCATGCTGCCCTCCACTGGTTGATGCTCACTGGGTGAACAACTTTAGCCATTGCTGCTTTTTGTTGTTTATATAAATTCCTTTTCCAATTGTAGCTTGTCAATTTGTGATTTTTCTAGAACTTGGTGCGAGCAGGCAGCGCCATACTGGATCCCAACACCAAGGAGCACTGGGACCAAATCCAAAGGACAGAGAGCGGGACCGCACATTTGCTCCGCAACTTTGAGGACTATGCGAGCACGCTGGCGCAGAATGTCCGGAAAACCTACCTGAAACCCTTCACCATCGTCACTGAAAACATGAGTGAGTCTCCAAACTACAATTGAACTGCGCTTCACCTGCAGGAACACATACTTGTTAACACGAGTCTTTACCGCGGTCTCCTCCTGTGTATTTCAGTTCTAACTGTGGACTATTTGGATGTGTCGAAACCAGAGAGGGCAACATTTCCTCGCTTCCAGGAAATCCAGGAGGCCTACCCCAAAGAGCTCGGGTCTTCTGTCCGCTTCCCACAGTTTAATATCGGTACTCAGGGAAACAAAGGTGGGAACGATACCTGAATCAGACCACAGTGACCCTTTTTTTCTGCTTTTAAACTTCTTTCTTTCTGAAATCAGCAGAGCCCACTCCTGCCCCTCCAGCTCAGACAGAATCTGTCCTAGAGGAGGAGCACACAGTTTCAGACAGGAAACGGCGCCATCTCGAGCCACCCGCCCCTCTGCCTGTTGCTGTGGTGATAGTGTACAAGTCGCTGGGAACGCTCCTTCCAGAAAGATACGATGCAGACCGCAGGAGTCTGAGGTAAACTACGGCTGACCTCTGTTAATAAAAAGCTATCTACTGCTATTGTGCTTAACTAACAAATGGTGAACACAAGAAGGTGCAGAGAAAACTTTGTTAGTGTACAATGTGTATTTCCAGAGTCCCCAACCGTCCAGTGATCAACACAGCCATTGTGAGTGCCACGATCCACAACGAAGGGGAGCCTCTTCCTACCGTCCTGGACCCCCCTGTCATCTTGGAGTACACCCTACTGGAGACAGAGGAGCGGACCAAACCCGTCTGTGTGTTCTGGGACCACTCAGTCGGGTGAGTTACATTTGAAATACATTGTTGTCAAAAGCATTGTTTTCACA
Source organism: Benitochromis conjunctus (assembly GCA_015052645.1). Lineage (NCBI taxonomy): Eukaryota > Metazoa > Chordata > Actinopteri > Cichliformes > Cichlidae > Benitochromis > Benitochromis conjunctus. Next base: position 25,455 of record VOQK01036583.1, read on the forward strand.
TGGCTTTAAGTATACACATTACTGGGTTCTCCTGTGGACGTGTTTAGGAGCGGAGGCACAGGCGGCTGGTCCTCTAAAGGCTGCGAGGTGCTCAACAGGAACAACACCCACATTAGCTGTCAGTGTAACCACATGACCAGTTTTGCTGTGTTGATGGACATTTCTAAGCGAGAGGTAGTGCTTAAAACTCACCTCATTTCAGCTTCATTTAAAAACATCTAGTGGTTGTTACTGATTATCAACTCGCTGTCTTGGAACTGCTCTCCACAGCACGGCGATGTCCTACCTCTAAAGATCGTCACGTACACCACGGTGTCCGTGTCCCTGTTTCTCCTCCTGATCACCTTCATCCTGCTGTGCCTCTTGCGAAGGCTCCGTACCAACCTCCACGCCATCCACAGGAACCTGGTGGCAGCGCTCTTCTTCTCCGAGCTCGTCTTCCTCCTGGGCATCAACCAGACTGACAATGTGGTAGGTGCACTTTTTTACTGGCAAAAAAAGTTTTGTCCTGCACGGTTGTTCTCAGCCTTCTTTGTCAGATGTCCTGTAGCTCTGTCATATCAGCTTCCTATCTCATATGAATATTTCTTCATCAACAACAATCTTCCTCCTAATTTAAGCTAATTATGGCAATGATTAGACTCTAGTAGCTCTGCCGGGTTTGTAGTACTTCAGTTACTTAGAGGTGGACATTTTAGCTAGCAGTGTTTATTAAATATTTGGATAATTGGTTATCATTATCATTTACTGTTGGCTTAACATTGAAAAGTTGTTGACTAGCAGCAGTTTTTCAAATTCTTCACTCATTACTCAGCAGTGAGTTGAACAATATGAATTTTGGTGACCGTTAAATTGCGTAAGAACGATGTTCTTTGAACATGAAATGTGAAACAAACGCAAAGGACATAACATTGCGTTTGCAGGTGGATGATGAATATGAAAATCAACAGACTTTCAAAAACACATAGATGATATTTTATTGGCGTATGTGTGATGGTGTTTGTGCATACATATGCTATGATCATTATAGTAACATTATTATTATTGATCACTTTTAGCTAACTTTTAGCTCTTAGCTAGCAAATCCCCTATGAGGCTGCGTCATGACTGGGATCCAGTGTAACACAACTGAACATGCTATAGTGACACCATGTGACAAGATAGCAGCTTAATTTAGCATATATTTAATATGAAATAA
>VOQK01036585.1:5543-21810 GCA_015052645.1 Benitochromis conjunctus
AGGAGCGATGAGTCAGAGCACCCCGGGACTGAGCTCTCAGTTTAACAGTGATGCAAGGTGCATCTCAGTTTAAAGCTTTTAAAGCTTTGATCAATACAAGACCGCTGGCGTCCACTTTGTGTCGTAGTTTTGTGCGTTAATGTGCTAAGCCACAGGCTACTGCTATTCCATAGAGATCAGAGTGGAAAAAGTGAGGACAGAGAGACGGGGACATGGAGTTAAACAGACAGAAAATAAAAATGGAGTGACAGCGTTGTGTGTGCGTTGTTACAGATGTAACGGCGAGACATGTCGGTCTGTAGAGGAAGAGAAGTGAAAGGGAAGAGGATCTAGATCTAACCATCCCCTCTTTAAAAAACGAAAAAAAGCGCAATAGGTCATCAGAGGCAAGAATGTTATATAAAAAAACAAACCAAATGGTTTTTTTTTTTTTTTCCAGTAAAACCTCATTAAATGGCTATCAATAGACTCTATTTAAAATAAACCAAAACACAGCGTACTATGCCTAAAAAGTCACTCTCTCTCCCACATGGACTTATGTAAGGGGAAAGGCATGTTTAACTTAAATCAGTGTTGTTGATCTTGTCGAGCGCTATCAGTCAGTTTGGTCATAACTTTCACTGTAAAAAGAAAAAAAAAGTGATTTAGACTAACTATACTTACCTCCCAAGTTGTCTTTTATCAGCAAACAAGTGTTTGTGTTTGAAGTTTTCCACGGATTAAAATGACTTGAATTCACAGATAAGAGGAATTCTCTTAGGGAATATGATTGGGAGAAAATTAGCAAAATTCTTTAGCGAAATTTTCTTAAACAACTGTCATCAATCTTGCGGGGCTGCCGCTTTTTATTCGAAGGTGAGCTGCCACCAGTCTGAAAAAACACAAAGTTTTTCCATGGTCCTCTGAGGTGATGGAGCTGACCCTTGAAAAGTTTATACTGATAAAGCCATGCAGTTCAATTAGTCTCTCAGATAGAGTGCATGCCACAGGGAGCAAGTCATGGAAAAGTCTTGAGTTTAACTAAGTGCACTCTCTCTTTTACGCTGTCTGTCAGTCCATCTCTACCTCACTCCCCATGTGTGCACTTGCTCGCGAGCACACAGAGCAGGCTGCCTTGTGCATGCTCTGACACACTAAGACACATCGACCGCTCTGTGCACACACATCCCTCAATGCTGAGGTAATTTGTATTAGTAGAACAGCCCATAACTGTGGGTAAAAGAAACAAATGACATATGCAAAGATTTACACTACTTTAAAAGGCTGCGTTGGAGGACTTGAGATGTATATCATCGACACCTGAATTACGTCTCATGTATGACTAACAGAATAATTTAACATGAGCAAAAACATTTTAAGCTCTGAAGAGAGCTTTAATGTGCACAAAGGCAGTTACCTATCAAAACATATCTGTTCAATGAACATTGTTTCAATTTAAAGAAATTTAGGCCACTGCAAAGGTTGCATATCTTGAAAGAAAGTCTGGTCCAACTTCAACCAAGAGCCTGAAATGATTGAACGTCTGAGTGTACTCTGTACTTTCCCTGTTTACTGCTAACCTGTTGTAATGTTTAAAGAAATTGTGTTTTGATTAGTGAAATCAAAACACAGGGTTTTTTAAAAATGTTTTCCATTGGTTATTTATGCTCCAACGGGTTACTTTTCAAATGATCTGTTCCTACCCTTTGTTGCCTGTGACTGCTGCTTTGTTAATGAGGACCTGTACAACAGATAAACAAAATGTTTTAAATATGCATTGCATGCTTTTCTATTAAATAGTTGAAGCAGCTCACCCTGGGCAAGCAGCAATAAAAAGCCTCTCAGACCTTTTCATTGATTAAACCATAATACTGCTGAAATTATATGATGCATAAGCGTAAAAATGCATAAAACCATATTGTGCACAAAAAGTACTTAACTGAAGTACTTGTTAGCTGGATTTTTCTCCATTGTCAACTGCTTTCTTTTTGCACATCCTACGACTTCAAAGGTGCAAACTAGTTCGACTGCTGCTAAAAATATAAGAAATGTGTCAGTGAAAGTCACTATCAGCTTGCGAAATCTACGCTGCGTTCTCTATGAGGGCTCTCCTTGGCAAAACCTGCTCCACATGGCACAGGTCTGCGGTTTCGAGACCGTCGTTTTCTCAATGAAGCCATCCTGTACAAACAGCACCCCCTGTCGAATCCTGTGTGTAAAGACAGGTGAGAGGTAACAAGTTGAGAGGTCGTCTTCAGCTAGCTAAACGTTAAAGTTGATGCTGCAAGTTTGTGTTTTAATAGTGAGTAAATACTTTCGTATAAAGCGAAGCTGCCTCGGTTCCGTGGTTAGAACAGCAAATACTTCACAAAACAAAGCGGGTGCGAGGCAGTTTCAGCCGGCGCCAGCTCTCATGTTCTGGCGGAGCTCCTCTTGTTAATGTTTGCTAGTTAGCTAGCTGCTAGTATGTCGCAACCCAGCGTTTGGACTTACCGGAGCTAACGTAACTAGCACACCCGCATCGATCGTTGATTGTGAAGGATAAGCACAAAAGGTGGGTATTTTAAAATTGGATGTGTTTCACAAAACTCGATGCATTAGCCATCACCATTGAAAGTCTAGCAGTTTACCTTAAGGTAGCTTCTCGTTTAATAAATGTAGCAGTTAGCTTGTACGTTGGGAGATCAGCTGTTCTGTAGCCAAGTGATTATAAAGGCAGTTTGTGGAAAACATCAGCCTAAGGCAAAGTGGTGCAAATGATGCTTGTCTGGTAAGTTGTTGCCCCTACCTAATAATAATAATAATGTGTTCACCGTAACAAAGCACATACTGTCAGAATGTAAACATTAGCTTCACCATTGCCAATCCATTTGACTCTGCAGTATCGCCTCGTGGTTTATTTGCATTAAAGGCTGTTGCTAGGTTAATATTTACGAAGCAACATTATTATTTACAGAGAAAATATCGCACAATTCTTAGCTTAAATCTTAAATCTAGGCTAATCGGGGCTTTCTTCCTGGGTAAAGTCCTCCTTCCTTGCTCGCCCCACCCTGGCATAGTGGAAAAAGTGTGGTACGATAGATGGTACATTAGCTACTTTTATTGTTGCTTTAAGGTGGCGTGAGTTGCTGTGAGTTGTTCCAGGATGATATTCATTAAAAGATATTGCAGTTTGGAAACACAGGTACCCAAAGTAACTGCTTATCAGTTTCCTTTTCAGGCAGACTTTGGGGTTATTAATTCTCTAGCATTTCAAAACAAACCAGCATATAGATTTTATCTGAGGCGATTGAGCTTTCTCCTTATCTAAGACTTGCTTAACATGAGTTTATTACTATAGTTATTGATAACACTGCTCTACAAAAACCATTTGTTGTTTGCTACTGGGCACCTCACACCTGCTTTTTATCTGTTTGTTTTTTTTTAACACTGATTTCAGGAGTACAACCAACTTGCATAAGGTTTTTGAGATGCACATCATTGACGTTTTGACACTTTTGAATATCAATATAGAAACACGCTGTCTGGAATTTCAAAAATTTCCCCTACAAAATTGTTTTAATGTGTGTATTATGAAAACAAACTGAGAGACGCTAAAGCAAATTTTTGTCAATTTAGCTCAAATTTGCACATGTTAAAAAATGTTTAAGTCATTTGCTTTTGCACTTGTCTTAGCAAGAACCAACAGTAGTCGCCCATTATGCTAGGAGTTAATTTTCCCTGACATCAGTTTATTTCTCGATGAAATCTTTCTTCCATGCTCATCGCTGATTTGGTGGGGAAAAAGTTGAGATAAGAACTTTAGAAGTGCATCTGGTTCGGCAGTCATTAGCTGAAATGCGTTTAGCATGTTATCCTTAAGCTGAGCACAATTCTCTGCTCTGTGATTGCCAAGAAAATTCTGGACAACCTGCACAAATGCTTCCCATGCTGCTGATTTATTTGGCTTCTGAAGTCGTTTTCAAGCATCATTTCACAGATTTCAGGACCAACAAAAACACCTTCCTTAATTCTGGCTACAATTTTCTCGGGACCAGACTGATTTCCTTAATGATTGGAATATCAGGTTTTCAAATTTTAAATCAGCAAGCAAGTTGTTACAGTACAAGAGAAAGAATCACAGTAGTAAAATGGTAAATTATCACTTTGTTCATCCCTGTTCCCTTTCCTTTCCTTTGGTTCTTGCATCTCAGTCAATCCTCTCCCTTTAGGGGTCACCTGCTTCATTATCTGCTTCCGTCTCAGCCTAACCCCAGCATCCTAATCTGTCAAACCAACCCACTGCATATTCTCAGATTCTTCTCTGTGGTCCTCCTCTTTTCCTTCTGTCTGGCAGCTCCTTTGTCCAGTATATCCACTCTCCCTTCTCTGCACAAGCCCAGCCTCACCTTTCTAACTTTCTCCCAGATCCGCTCGACCAGAGCTGTGATTAGCCTCAACTCTGTTTTCTTTGATTTACCTGTTTGGAAAGCACGTTTGTAGCCTTGTATTTTTATTGGGGTTTTTTATTTCAGTTTTGGGCTTCTTTTTTATTTCTGTTAGAAAAAAAATAAAAGCAATTAATTAATTAATTTACAATGTGGCATAATGTTGCAAGCTGCTCGCCACACTTCTTAAATGTCTCACGGCTGCCAGAAAAAGACAGGGAGGACAGGAGACGAGTGGGCACAAAAAAGAGAAGCGAGCAGAACTAGAGCTACTTGTCATAATGTCTTCCTCACCTGTGTGCAGGAAGCATGCTTGCAAAGAATGTGGAAGTTGATTGTCAAAAAATGGTTTTGTCACTAAAGTTTAGACCAGATTTTCCATCACATCCTCTTTGTCAACCGTCACCAACTTCCTCTGTTAAGCCCTCTACAGTCAATTTTGTTTTTCCAGTGACTTTTGTTGCATTTCTGACACAACAAATGTATCCTGTGTATTAATTTGATGTTTATTACTTGCTACTTTTTTTCTTTTTTTTTTTGGTCACTCTTAGCGTAACTGTCCAAATTTCACAATGATGCAAGTGGATTTCATTAGAAGTCAGTAAAACGTTGGGAAACTGGTTTCTGAAATTGCAAGGTAAAGAAATTAAATCAGTTTCTTAACTTCTTGACATGTTTAATCTTGCCAAGTTACTCATTGTGATTTATAAATCAGGACCTGCACTTAAATCGTTACCATTACCCCTTTCATTCCTCCTCTTTCTGTCTCCGTCTCTTAACACAAACACACACCACTTAAGCTCATTGTTTAGCCTCGACATGCTTGACCTGTTCACTCTGCTTTGCTCTGTTGGGATGTCTGGTCTTAGCTAGAAGCTAGGAATGCAAAATGATCGCCAGAAATTTCAAACGTTAAGAGTATGTTGTGCTTTGTGTGTGTGTTTTGTTGTGTTTGAGGAAATTATTTCAGGATCATTACTATGGTGATTAAATAAATGTTAAACCAACCAAGTAGATGGGAATAAATCAAACTCACAAGCACTGCTGGCCCTGGAGTATGAAAACAAGTTTCCCTGGATGCCTTGCACAAATAGTGTTACCAGGCCCCATGTGTATATGCCAAGCAGAAGAAAAACATGTTTATTTAACAATTTAATTTTCATAATTCCACTCACTTCTCACATCCCTGGCTCCAGGTGTGTCAGGCCTTTTTAACTGCATGTGTGAATAGCTTAATCTAGTTGTGTCAGCAGCCACCCAAGGGTGTGTGTTTTATTTGTGTGTGCGTGTGTGTGAGTGAGTGGAAAGGGACGTAGCCTAATTGTGGCAATTGTGCTGAGCAAGCTTGTTGTCCTCACCCTTCTCATGCTTCACATTTTCCGTTGTTGAAACCAGCAGCCCTTAAACCCTAAATGCCAACATAATCATGCACAAACACTCCTGGATTGCTTAAATGCACCTTCTGCCACTTTGGTTGGTGCCATGAGACTTGCTGTGTCATGATGCTGCAGAAGGTGTCAACAAGGGCAGGATGATGAAAGTGTTGGGGAAGGTAGTCTGAACCAGAAGCCTGTACAGTCATAACAGTAATTGAGGAGTAAAGGTGAGAACTAAAGTTCACATAGGCGAGGAAAACACCTGCTGGAGAAAATTGCTCCCAGTAGCACGAGCTCAGAGATGCCAGCGTCAGCAAGGGACCTGCTGTGCCTCTCCGTTTAAACTTTCATCTTCTTAATAGTAATTGACTGGCTTTAGGGCTTAACTTTAAAACTAGTAAATCTTACAGATTATGAGGGTTTCCATGCCCTTCTCTGTAATGTACACAAATCTTTGGCATGCCTTTTTCTCATTGAGTGTCAAATCAGGTTTGCTGCCAAGCATGCAAAGGTGCAGCACATCAAAATATCTGACACTTGGGTTGCTTAAGTGCAGTTTTAGTGGGTAAAAACTACTAATACAGGAAAGTGTGTAACGTCTCAACTTGCCCAACTTCAGTAGGCTTGTTTGAGATGAGCAAGGCTTGCGTAGAGATGATCACAAGCGATCCCTTGGAATGTTTTCTGGTTAGAATCCTGTTCACTGACTCAGTCTGAAATCATGCAAATATCAGTAAAGATAACCTCACGGTATCTAGGTGACTGTACCTTGTATTGCTTTCCACCAAAACCTCGGGGTGTGGTGGAAAATGACACGCTCCGCCTGATCAGCAACACGAAAACATTTCTAACTCCTTTCATTAAATTAGTCAGACTTGTTTATGTTATCGTCTTTGCAGTCTGATAGTTCTCGTCTACAAAATAAATATTACAAATGTAATTGTTTTTGTATTTATTGGCACAATAGCTTTGTGAATTGGAATGCCAAATCTTGCAAAATAACTCGTGCACAATTTAAGGCTATTTACCAGATATGATTTTGAGTCATAGTTGATTTGGTTTGATCCTTGATGACTCATTTACATCTGATAAATGGCAAAGAACCCCTCCCAGATTTTATATTGAAAATTCAATATGTGATATGAAAATTGTCCTCCTTTCCTTCTTATAAAGCGCTTGCAAAAAGGAAAACTGCTACCCTTTCAAGTAGGGCTGCATGATTATGGCTAAAACGATCATTTTGATCAGTATTGACATCACAGGTATTTGTCGCCAGCATCTTTTGACCAGTATGTTGACCATTTTCCTGAAGCTATCGTTACTCTCCGTGTTTGGTTGACCCTTGCATTTTTGTCCAGATGCGACTGCGTTGGTGATTTCAGTTCATCATTGCTCACTTTCACGGAACTCCGAGTCGAGCAGTGTTTTTCTTGGCCTGCATGCATTAATTGTACTGCAGTTTGTGCTTTGTTTTCAGGTGGCTGAATAAGTTACCTGTGTGGTTTTACGGTGCAGACACAAGTCTACAGCACTCTTTGCATATGATTTGTTCCTGGTTAACATCACTTGCCCTAAATCCGCAGTGTTTCTGAACAGCAAATGACGATTCAATTCGAGGGAAACGCTCTTTGCCTCCTGCAAAGACACACATTTGAATTTTGTTATGTATCTCTCTTTTAACGCACTTTTAGTAATCCTGTCTAGTCCAGGAAACCTGAAGCTGCACAGTGCAGGAAGCAGCTGTGATTGGCTCATGCAGACTTGTTAATCTAGTGACCACTTGATTTGCTTTTACTTTCTGTTGGTGGAGCACACATTTTCAGTGGCACTCGATCATGTTCCTTTAATTGTGAGAAGCCAACATCATGATTGAGATTTAAATTTGATTAACTGCGCAGCCGTACTGTCAAGATACGCATGGACTGTGTACAGTATTGTATAGCTTCTACTTTGTGGTTCCTTTTTTTTACATTTTTATTGATGCATTTCCAGCAAAAACAAGAGGCAGACAGTTACTCTGAAAAAACTAGAAAGCACACTGTTTTGAGGCTTGATATCTTGTCGCCAATCTCCTGAAAAAATATGCAGAGACCTCAGATCACTGTGCAGAATTTCTTTTCAGGCCAGCTGCTTTGTAAATCTAATCTCTGCATCTCTGGCCGCAAGATAGGCAGAATGAACCTCACAAGTCACAAAAGTATGTCATGTGTATACTTAAGGACTGTTGTGACACAGTGTTGCTCCTTCACTATGACTGCCTGACAGATCAATAATAAACTATGTTTTGTATTTAATCTATTGAGATTAGCTGAAGTCGTATCAAAAGGGATGGTACCAGCAACCGAGTTTGGCCATGCGATTTATTTTTAGCAGCAAACTGGTATAATGCTTGCTTTATGTATGAATTACAGCCCATATTAATGGAAAGTGTTTGTGTAAAATAGAAGCTTTGATGAAATTACATAAATCAGTTAAATCCAACGTGTTTTCTGATTACATGTTCCAACTTTCCGCTTCCGACAAACACCCGTGTGAAACTTGGCGACGCACAAGTTACCATTCAGCTTTCAATTACCATTGGAAGCTGAAATGTTTACCTCTCATATCTCTGAAAAGACAAGGGCTGAATTAGCTCCCTTTTACCTTTGTTAGATTGATGTGATTGTTCTTGAGCGATTTGTTGTGATTTGACAACATTACAAAGTACATGTCTGCATCAGGTTTCCGTTTTTTTTTGCAACCATGTGGATGACAGTTTGTCCATGGGCTTGGAATGACTTCCAAGGATATTTTTCCTAACACAATAAAATGTAAGTGTGGTTCTATCAAATTTTCCATTAGTTCATTACCATGTAATGCTTTTACTGCTTCTCCGTAGCAAGGTTAGTGGGTCAAAGGTTCATTAACGGCCTACAAATGTTCTCCTCTTGCCTGCATGGGTTCTCACCAGATACTCCCAACTTCCTCTGCCAATCCAAAGGCAATGGTGAATGATTGTCTGTCTCTCTTTGTAAGCCGTGCAGCAGACTGGAGACTATCTATGGTGTACCCCACCTCTTGCCTCATGGTAACCCCACCCTTACTCGAGACCCTGAATGCGATAAGCAGATGAACAACTTTACAATACAATAAAGTTTAAGTGGTTCAACCAAATTTTCCATGAGTTTATCACCATGTTTTTTTTTTTTTTTAGTGCTTCTGAGTAGCAAGGTCAGTGGCTCAAAGGTTCAATAACAGCCGAAGCTTAAGGTGCTAGCTTTTTGTAAATTCCACTGTGTAGTTTTGAGTCTTGCTTTTTTTAACTACTACTTCATAAAAGCACATTTAAAAGAAATTATATATCATGAATAATATCCAGTAGCTGGAAATTACACAAATGAGTGAGTAATCCTCTGTGTCCCAGACTTTCATCATACTGAATCCATTCTTCCAGTACACGTACAGAATTCTTGAGCCACTTGTCATTTCTAGATATTTTGTTTCCAAGAAACCAGCTCTTCTTGTAATTTCTAAAATAGCCTGATGTGGCAAAAGTACAGACATTCTGTACTTAGGTGGAAGTACAGATATTAGTGTTAAAATGTACTCCAGTAAAAGCTCAAGTACTGATTCAACAAGTGAAAATGTATATGCTCTGAAATGTACTCAAAGCAAGAAAGTCAAAAGTAGCTCTCTGGAGGATGTTTCTACCATCTATTTTTGTGCAAAGCTAACTGAACCTTGGGCTATATTAATGTAATAATAAAATAATATTGGTAGATGAAACTTTATTTCAGTCTAAATTTTAATTCTACTGAGTGCACGCAGTTTGAATTAGTTATGTAGAATATGAGCAAAGAATTAGAGGAAAATAAAGAAAAATACCTCTGTCTTCTGTTGCTTACATTCTAGAGGGTGACTTTTTCCCCCACACTGAGTCAAAGTGTGGGGGGAAAAAAGTAATAACTCACAATCATTTTTGTTGTGGCCTCCAGTAGATTTTCCTAATGTACAGGCTGCGATCAGCTGATCTATACTACTGCAGCACTCAGGTTTACTTCCCTTTGTGGATTTGCACAACTGAATTCAGCGAGATATAAGTACATGTCTTATGAGTGGTCTTGGCATCCTCTGTGATGACAGTATATATTGTGTAAGGTATTTTTATACTAGACTGTATAAAGTTGGGTATGAAGGTAGAATTGAGTGAATGAATCTAAGCATCATCTGCTTAACTTCAAATTCATCTCTGATACTCTTGATGTAACCCAACTCTCACCACAGCCACTGTGCACTAGTCACACACAGTTCTTTGCTTTAAATCCATCACAGTACGGCAAATCTAAATTGTTTATTTTGCACTAACCTGCAGAGTATTTTCATGCAGCTTTTGAATAACCCAAAGTAGCATACTTTAGTTTGTTTTGCAGAACGCTTCACAATATGAAAGATCATTGCTTCACCTATACAGATAACATCTGACTTAAAAAAAATCAGGATTTGCATGTAAGCTTTAAATTTCCAGTTGACCAGCTATCATGAGCAGTTATTACCTTTAAATATAACCTGTCTTCTTCCTCTCCTGTCCTGCCTTTCTACGTCTCCGAGTGGTTTTAGTTCTCATTCTCTCCCCTGTGAAATATAGCAACTGTAGCTTTTAGGTAGCAGACATACTGTGACAAACTGCACAGAAACCGTTTGTGTGTTTGCTGATGTTTGTTAAGCTGATAGAAATTTTGCATTTGAAATGACCTGCCACTTAAAAAAAAAAAAAAAAAAAAGTTACTCCCTTTATACTCGTTCATCTTTCTTGGGGCTAGCTAAATGCTGAAGTACCACAACTGCAAATTACGGACATCTGCACTTGTTCCAGGCCCACTTTAACCCCTGACTATGGCACACAGTTTTGCCTCTTTGATCCCTTTTTATGCAATGTTCCCTGTTGATTAATACATAAATAGGATTGGCTTTCATGTGTTACTGTGTAATGACGTGAAATAACAACTCCCCTCAAATGTTAAACCAAAAACAAGGAGCCTGTTTTGAAAATGTAAGGAGTAGAAAGTAAAGATGTTTGTTTAAAAATAGAGGGAGTAAAAGTAAAAAGTTGTCAGAAAAATAAATACTCCAGTAAAGTACAGATACCTGAAGTACAGATACCTGAAAATTCTAAGTAAGGAAGTATTTGTACTCATTACTACCCACCTCTGAAAGTAGTTTTTAGGTTTCTAAAAGTCTTTACTTTGGACATCGGCTACTTTTTCACTCATTTCATTCCATTCTATTCCTTGCTAGACCAGTTAACACTGACCTGTAAATCATTCAAGCATAAAAAAGGCACCTAATGCAAGGGATGAGCAAATGTTGTGTCTGTACATATCAGGAAAAAATAAATACAATTAAGCAGCCAAAAAATAAAGAATTTGTTAAAAAATTGTCAAAGACAACACAGTTTGAAGGGCATAAAAAAGTACTTTTGCGCAAAAAGTTGATTCTCATAGAGCTTCTATCAGAAGACTTGGCATAGCTCGACATGATGTGCAATGTGTCTTTAAAAATGTAAGGAAACTGGACAAGTGGAGGTCAGAAGAAGTGGCAGGCCTAAAAACAGATCTTCGGCAAATGAACAGTATCTGAACATCATGTCCTCAAGAAATAGGAATCCTGCAAAGGCCTGATAGAGATACATCTGGTTCCTCAGTTGATACTTTGAGGGTGGCTGTAGCTCAGGAGTTAGCAGGTCATCTACTAATCGGAAGATTGGTGGTTTAAACATGGAAGAAAAGTTCATTCTGTGCATATCCAAGTTCAACGCACTTTTTGACACAGGTTTACGTGCATATATGGACCTCGGAAAGTACTATATAAGAACCAGTCCATTTACCATCCACCGTTTGCCTCATCAGAAATGGTCTCAGTGGGCTGAACCAAAGATCACTAGCAATCACTGGAAAAATCTGTGGCAATAGATCTTATTGCACTTTCGTTAAATTGTCATCAGTTTGGAGGTTAAGGAGAGAGGAACAACAGCAAACGCCTACAGCCATCTGTTAAACATGGTGGAGGCTCTGTCATGGTTTGGGTATCTTGACAAAACTGATGGGATTATGAACACTGAAAAGGGCTGTCAGGTTTTCCATCATCCATCATACAGTACCATCTGGAAAGCATCTGACTAGCAATAGCTTCATTATTAAGCATGACAGTGATCCTAAGCACACACCCAATGCAGTACAAACATACCTAGCATACCTAATCAGTTGAGACTTTCAATGTAAGAGTATCATTTTCCAGGCTTTTTTGCTTTCAGTGCCTTAACACACCATATATTACCATATTGATTACATCCAAGTTCCTGTTACAATATTTTAATTTTGGAAATGGCAATGCAGCTTATTCTGTTCCTGATTATACTTGAGTAGTAGTTTAAGATCTTCATTCAACAAAGCCATTTTATTAAGAATAACAGAAAGTTTTTCCAGCAGTACATTCAGTGAATAATTCCAAAACCACAACAAAATGTGATTTAGTGACTGTACACCCACAATCTGTCACCCACAGACCAAAAGGTTCCCCTATTTACATTCCACAGTAGGAATGTCTGCCCTGGATTTTCCACTGTTTGTGGGCAAATATATTAAAAGAGCAGCAGAACTGCAATCTTTGCTTTTGGCGAGACTGCTAAAAACCACATTTGTTTCATATTATCGATGTTCTCCTTCTTAGCTTCTTTCCATAGCAGAGATCCAAGTCTGGAATACAGTGACTGTCATCATCCACCCACTTAATAAAACAGTGTTTCCTTAAAACTGTTCTGTTTATTCTGTATGGACTTGTACTCAGCTAATCTTGTCCTGTTCATCTCTTACAGATGGCTGTGTCAGTGCGGGGCCTGTACTTTGTGGTGACCTTGTTTTTGGGTAGTTTCTTCGGGAGCGTCTTCATGCTGGGGCCAGTTTTACCCCTCATGTTGTTGTCTCCTGCTTGGTACCGCTGGCTCACTGATCGAATTGTGGCTACCTGGCTCACCCTACCTGTGGTGCGTACACCAGCTTACCCTTTACTTAACCTACTTCTGTGTGCGACAGATGGTCTGAAGTTACCTGTGCTTAAGATGATGAAAATGTGCCTTATCTCAGCCATATTTATGCAACTTCAGATTTTAATTAGTCAAAACTGCACTTCATTTATTCCAATTATGTCTGAGAACAAGCCAGAGGTCTTGTGTATCATGACTACAACAATTGAGGATTGTACTTATTGTCTTACAGTTTGCACACTGCAGAACTCTAATTTCTATCTATTAGTATGACATTTTGAGCATACGTGCTCGTTATCAGATGAAGCACAATGAAACGCATCTTAAATCACTGTGATAGGTTATATGGACGTGAACAATGGCAATAATATCCAATCAGAACCATGTCTTATTATCTTCTCATTCTTTTGTCTCTCTTTTCTGTTTTTCTTTCTTCCTTACCTCTTCCTAGTTCCGCCTCCTCCCTTTCTATGATTTTTCTCTCATCATTCTTGTTTCCTCTTTATCACCACCTTCCTATCTGTCGCCCTCACTTCCCTTTCGGTTGTTTAATGCTTCCTCCATCCTTACCCCCCTTTTTATAGTCCTTGCTGGAGCTAGTATTTGGAGTGAAGGTGGTGATAACAGGTGATGGTTTCATTCCCGGAGAGCGGAGTGTGATCATCATGAACCACCGTACCCGCCTGGACTGGATGTTCCTTTGGTGTTGTCTGCTCAGGTACAGCTACCTTCGTCTGGAAAAGATCTGCCTCAAGGCTGCGCTTAAGGCTGTTCCTGGCTTTGGTGGGTATACAGTGGGTGCCCTGCCCTGTTCTACACACAAAAACACTCATGTACACTTACACAAACTATAATGTAATATGTGCTTTGGAGGGTATTTTCACTCAAAGGCAAAGAGGTTTACTTTTACTGAAAGAGGAGATAAAACCATTAAGTCTGACTTGGCTGAATGTAAATATAAAAGCGGAACAGTATGATGTAAAGTTAGAGCACTAAAGCGTTATACAAGTTCAGCTCGTACTTTAAGATGTTAGCCACTTTACCTTGATAAGCAGACATGTGACGACTTAATATGTGCTTTGCAGGTTGGGCAATGCAGGTTGCCTGCTTTGTCTTCATTCAGCGTCGTTGGGAGGAGGACAAGAAGCATTTGGAGAACATGCTGGACTACTTTTGTGACATCAGAGAGCCCTTGCAGTTGCTGCTCTTCCCAGAAGGCACCGACCTTACCGGTGAAGTGTAAACCTTGCAGCGCTTTATTCATTCATGGGGCAGTCTGTCCATATTTCAGTTATTACTCTCAAAATGTGTTACCCACCAGTCGGCTTCCAGAGCTCAGCGTAGCGCTACACCTGTTACACGCCTTTGCACTCGACACTGTTATGCAAACACAATTTCAGAGTGATAAGACATATCTAAATCTCTTGTCACTGTCATTTCTACAAGAATGCTCTGATCTCTCAGTCTAAGCAAGAGTGACGCTTGTGCCTAAAGGCCCTTCAGATCCCATTTGAGCCAGTCAAAGTCCCGAGTAGCTTTACTGGGAGAAGCTTAACTTCCATTTACATATCATGATGTCATGAGGAGCTGAATGTAGTTACATCATAATTAGCCAGTAGGGTCTAAGTATTACTTTACAGTTGGTGTTATGTTTGCACCCTTGTGAGTGTGTTTGCAGGTAAGCCTCATAGACTTCTAGGCTTGATTTGACGCAAGAAACAAGGGGATATATATACGGTATGTTGACTTCTTATGTGGACGGTCATTAGTCCCGCACTGCTTATTCTAGAGACATACAGATTAAAGGATCAAGGTCAGAGCAAACTTTTTAATAAAGCTTTTAGAACTGAAATGAGTAAGAGACTGTGTAGGAATGACAAACAGCTTTGTTGAACAGGTGTGATCAACAGAGCTGTCTGTTGTCTGAGTACTCTGTCTGAATTTGCTTCTTGTTGCATAATATAACTTATGAGTCATGATATAGTTTACATGTTCCAGCAATAAGTTCCCGAGGAATGTTTGGCTAATAAATAGTCACCTTCCCTGTGTTTATGTCCTCACCCCCCCATGGATTTTTATAAATGCATAAATGTTTATCTTTAGTGGGTGTATTAATGAATCTAATCATATCCCGTAACCCATGTTGTTATTGTTACTTCTATTTTTATAATAGTACACTGGAATTTTATGATTATGTATCCCCATGAGTTCGGCTGTTGTTATTATTAAGGCTATCTAATATACAACAGTTGATCTTGTCCATGATATTTTGGTCTGACAGTATAAATTTCATTGCAAATGTACTCTTAAAGTTTAATAGTTTTTAAGTACGAAGTCAAAATTAATACAAACAGACGGCTAATACTCATGGCATCTTAAAGCAATCCTTGATTTATTTACCTTATTTTTTTTGTGCCTACATAAAAGTTTATGCGCTCTTCTTAAAACAGTCATATGATACAAACTTACCCACAGTCTTGCTTGCATCCCAGTAAAAACATTTATCCTGGAGAGAATGAGTAACATGATATGTTTTTACAGAGTTTTTACTGGAGTTTTATGGTGTGTGTCTACTGCAGAAAATACAAGGGCAAAGAGCGACGCGTTTGCTGCACAGAACAGCCTGCCGAAGTTTGAGTATGTTCTTCATCCCCGCACCACAGGATTCACCTTCATTGTGGACCGACTACGAAAAGGTCAGCTTTGAAGGACATTAAGAGCTTCTGAAATCATCTACATTAAACACGTGACCAATTTACGTGTAATAGACACGTTTAGGATAGTTGGCGGTCGGACAGTGTAATGTGTTCACATGAAAATAACCAGGACACAAAGCCTGCCATGAGGACGGAAATATTTTATCTCTAAAACCAAGTGAAAATGAGATGCTGCTACGGTGACTGTACTTATTCCACTGACGCTGCTCATACAAGGAGGGATTATACCTGTTATTCTTCAAAGTCTCAGACATATGCTTCATCCCACTGCCAGTCATTACAGCTACCTGATATTCTCATATTTCTGTATGAGCTCATCCTGGCAGTCCTCCAAAAGTCTTAAATACCATCTCTGGTCCTGCTGTCTCACCCCCACCCACCCCCCATTGACCCTGCATGCTCAGCAGTGACACAGACTCTCCAAGCAGGTGTTGTGAAACACTGTGATATCATCAGACTAAGCCAATTTTCATCTCCCTTTCTTTATGCCACTGACTGACATACTCATGCTGATCATGTTCGCTCTGTCCGTATCCACTATGCCCCTCTAAGCTCTATTTTTACTGTGAGAGCAGGCGCTTACGGGTGTCATCCTGTGCTTTTGGTAATCTATTTCGTTCCCCCGTGTATACAAGGGCACTGTAGATCAGTGATGACGGTAGCTTTGAAACAGCAAGTTACTGGATAATTGGAGGTGTCTGAGTAACAGGGCCAGTGAACTAGTGTGGTTTTGTAAGAGAGATAATAATT
>VOQK01036632.1:3910-28765 GCA_015052645.1 Benitochromis conjunctus
CCGCCTCTCGGCTATAATGAATGTCCGCACGTATTCAGCTTACATTTTGCTTCTGTCAGGACTGTCTGTAGCTTTAAAAAAAACAGAATTAGCTGGGGTTGTGCTTACGCAAGACCCCATTTTTTTAAGCGCCCTGTCCATTTGGCTAATAATAGGACTTTTGATTGATGAAACCAAGCTCACTCTTTCCCCTCTTTTCTGCCTCGCAGGTTCCACCGGCCTTAGCAAGGTTTCTTCTGTGAAGAGTTGCCTAAATCTGGTTCTGTCAGTGAAGACCTTGCACAAAGTCTTCCATTGGCCTGCAGCCACTGGGTGTCCTGATATTTGGGTCCATTGAACCTTTGGAGGCTATGTCTCTAGAAATGGATCTGCCAGCAGAAGGAGGGGTGGGGGCGCACGCAGCAAGCTCCACTTCTGCTCAGAAGACCATCTCCTTAACCCTCACTTCACCTCGTCAGCGGAGCAGGAAGAGCTGAGGTTGTGTATTCGCCATAATAAACAAAGCGGAGACTTCTTTTTTTGTAAACAGACTCTTTTAAAAGACACCCTTTTTTGACACGGGGGGAGGGGCACGTGCATGTGACCGAGTCGACTAATCCCACTCCAGTATCAGTAGTCACATCCCTGAGCTGTGTCGGAGTCTCGCTGATTCAGTTGATGATGATTTTCATATCGACAGTGTACATGTTCTTAAACAGAAACCTTGTCTGTGTACAAGATGAAAATCCCTTTGTAAGCACTATTTATTGTCTGCACAATACAGGCTTTCAAATTTGTAAAAACAAGCTCTCCTGGTCTTGTGTGCACGGCGTGTGCGTTTCAGATCACATTTTAAAAAGCACAAGCGATACGTGTGATATTTTTAAAAATGTGGTTCGAAGTTTTCTTTTCCTCACAGAGGTCAGACTTAGGGTGACGGATGATAGCTGGCTACGGCTGATGAATGGGTTGTAATCCCCTATGTCAGTTTTGTGCTTTAGTGAGCAGATAATAACATTTTAGTGAAGTTCACCTCGTCACATCAGATGACGCAGCAATTAGTTGGCAGAATGCAGGCAGTGACCTGTTTCTTATCCTCACGCTCTGTCATCCTCGCACAAATGGCTCTCTGTGGCGAGGACGTCATGT
Source organism: Benitochromis conjunctus (assembly GCA_015052645.1). Classification (NCBI taxonomy): domain Eukaryota; kingdom Metazoa; phylum Chordata; class Actinopteri; order Cichliformes; family Cichlidae; genus Benitochromis; species Benitochromis conjunctus. Next base: position 5,039 of record VOQK01036632.1, read on the forward strand.
GGGTTTCAACTCCCTCGTGAAAACAAGCTCACCTGACTGCATTTGTCCAATTTGGAGCGAGCTGCTGATCTAATAAACGTTTATGCCGGCGACACGGGAATGGGAATAAGAACGAGCCATCATGTCAAACCTGATTATTATATGACAAACGCATTAAAATGATAGGTGAAGCAGGTGCATGTGAGGTGAGTGAAAAGCTGCTTTCAGAGATTAGAAGCCTCTTACCTGATATTAAAAAATAAATAAACTGACCCTGCTAATGTAGCATTTCAGTCAAGTGGCAATCTCAGAGGCTGAAAAATGAAGCCAGGGTCATTCCACTTCCTGCTGAGCCTCGACTCTCAAGCAATAGAAGTAAACAGAGACAAAAGCTAAATTAGCCGTTTAGCTGTTGATTATTTATACCTGCGTCTAGATTTTAGTTTAGATTTTTAGTGTTTCCAAATACAGTATTGATAATGTGTCCAAAATTTAAATAGCACCTATCTCCTGCTGTTTTTCTTACAAAAGCCAATGTTGCCCATTCTGCAATGCATGCTGATTGGTCAGTTAAGGATTTACTCGAGGACACCCATTTCCAAATGACAACCAGATGTTAAAAGCATAGTTAAACGAAGTATTGATCGTGAGGAGCTGGTTGCCGTGGTTGAAAGGGAATATCAGGGGATTTTCTGCTGCTCCTATTGCCACTTTAATCAAACTGGCAGATGCTGTGGTGATGTTTAAGTGCCTAATATTTACAGTGTGGTATTTCACTACAGTCGAAAAATGGAACTAGAACTGCCAGAAGAAAGAGGTGATGTTGTTGTTTTCTCCATTCTGAACTCTCTCACTAGCACACTTTATGTAACAGGAGGTTTATAAAGTAGAAGTTCTTAAGTCTTCAGACCACCATGTTCATAGGCCCATGTTCAGCTATTGAGTCACTACCTCACAACCCGGTACATAAAATGTCTAGTCTCTGTAGTTAGGACGGATCAATCCAAATATCGACAGTATCGATGCGAACCCTTGTATTGATATTCGATCGATACTAGTGTGAATGGATCAACACTTTTACTATCCTCTAAGGTCAATATGTAGACCACTGAATGATGTTTAAATAAAAATGTTTTTTTGGAAGGGATGGAAAAAAAAAAAAACACACCTCAAATATGCACTATGAAAAATGTCTGAATCTTCTTGTGCTGACTGCCACTACAGCCTACAGCACATTTAAACAACAGAAGCTGGCCCAGTCCTTTAGAGACAGGCATGATTACAGCCCAGCTCTCCAAAAAAACAGTTTCACAATACATGACAAGCTGAAAGGTGTGCTTGTTGCGTTAACTAATTATTGTAGAAAGTAAAAATCACAGTGATTTAGTGATCATTTAAATGTGTTAAGAATTTGCAAATTAATGATGATTCATCTCATAAGTCGTGACACACTTCTCTCGCCTTAAACCGCCTTTAAAAGTCAAAAGTATTTACAGCACTGACCCTGTATTTACTTTATATTGGATTTACCCTTTACTTTTAAACGTAATGAATTTATAACTTTAATGTTAAAGTTAGGGGCGTGGCTAGTTTGACTGACAGGTGCGCCGCCCTATCAGTCCGCCAGCACAAAAAGTTTCTGGTGCTGTTCAGGTGAGTGAATTTCTCTCTTACCAATTTCCTGTTACTTAAGCGTTTACTTACTTAAGCTATGACTTTTTTGGTACACTTCCGGCTCCAAAAAGCCAAGATGAAAAATGTTTTTTTTCCCGTTTCTTTTTTCTTTATCGTTTCTGCTGAGGCTTCTAAATACGAGCAGTGGCTAAGTCCACATTTTGGGAAAGACACGGCCGTCTTTCGCCTCTCTGACATCAACGTACACGTTATGAGTCACGGGCTTTGTCCTAGGAGGAGCAGATGGCAGGTGCACTATACTCCAGGACCTCTCTCTGTGTGTAGTCATGAAGCACTGATGGTGGTGCAGGTCGGTCCACACCTGTGGAGGTGCGTGGGAGGAGTTAGGGATGCTCTCATAGGCATGTGGGGATATCCTGACTTCCGGAGTGTCCCTCAGATGGCTGAAGTCCAGCGGCAAACACGCATGGTGAACATATGCTCTGGAGCTTGTAGCCAGGGGTAAGCGTGATGACTATCTGCTCCAAAAACAGGCACATCATGTGTTGGAGCGTCTCGCATACCCGGAAGCTGCTATTTGCAACCACGCGGTTGCTTCTACAGACAGAACTTCATTTGAGAAAATCAATCACATGATGAGCACTAAAAATAAACTGCTATTATAAGTCGCACAACTCCATTATCTCAAAAAACATTAATTTCTTTCTGGCTTTTTGATGTCACAGCAATTATTTTAATCCTTACTAATCCATTAATTTTTAAATTTCAGTCAAATCCAGTCTACAAAGCGAACCTCAGCACCAATCATTACGCAGGCTCCTAATATGGTGCTTTCTTATATAACTACCGGCAACAAACGCAAGATGACGGCCCAAAAATAAAGGCAGAGCGCTGGAAGGCTGCATTCAAGTGTGTCCCAACAACACAACCACCACAATGGCGCAACAGCTATTCAATTCAGTTTTATTTATATAGCGCTAAGTCACAACAACAGTCACCTCAAGGCGCTTTATATTGTAAGGTAAAGCACCTACAGTAATACAGAGAAAACTCCAGCAATCATATGACCCCCTATGAGCAAGCCCTTTAGCAACAGTGGGAAGGAAAAACTCACTTTTAACAGGAAGCGACCTCCAGCAGAAGCAGGCTCAGGGAGGGGCAGCCATCTGCCCTGACCGGTTGGGGGTGAGTGAATGAAGACTGGATTCTACTAAGAGACTACAAATGAGAACAGGGAAAGCAATGAAAAAGTGGTAACATAGAGTGCTGTGAAAAAGCGTTTGTATCCCTTGTTGCAGATCATCAAATACATTTTAATATTGGACATGGTAACCCAAGTAAATACAAAATGCAGTTTTTAAAGGGTGATTTTAAGGGAGAAAAGCTATCCAAGCCTACCCGCTCTTTGTGAAAAAAGAATTGCCCTGCAAAGCTAATGCCTGGTTGTGCCACCCTTGGCAGCAAGAACTGCAATGAAGTCTTTGAAGTTTGTTGCACATCACTATGAAGGGATTTGGGCCCACTTTGCAGAATTGTTTTAATTCAGCCACATTGGTGGGTTTTCAACCATGAATGGACTGTTCACACCAAAGCATTTCAATCACATTTAAGTCAGAACTTTGACTAGATAACTCCAAAACGTTTTGTTTTCCTTTTTTTATTTTTAGCCATTCACAGATAGACTTGCTGGTGTGTTTCAGGTCATTGTCCTGCTGCATAACCCAAGTACACCTGAGGCCATGAACTGATGGATTTTCTAAGTAGAAAACCAAACTTGTGGTTCCATCAACTGAAAGGTCCTGAACGAGCAAAGCAGTCCCACACCATCACTCTGCCAAAACCCTGTCTGACTGTTGGTATGATGATCTTTTTATGCCAGATGTAATGGGACTCAAACTTCTCATGAATTTCAACTTTTGTCTGAGCCTGAACTTCAACAGGTTATAAACTGATGAGAAGTCAGGCTGCAGCCTCCGTTTCTACCTGTTCATGTTTCTGAAGTGCAATCAGTGTGGTGATCACTTTAAATGGTCTTTGTGCTGTGGAGGCGCCAGAGTTTATCATTTGTATTGCAAGAATAGTAGTGGTTGCAGAGGGGCATAACATCCCCATCAAATATGAGATATTGTTACACCTTAAGCTCCCCCACCAATAAAATGTGTAGGTTAACTTACATTTGTTTCACCTGGAGTATTATGTGTACTTATATAGCAATGATCCAGTGGTAACATTTAATAATGTAACTAAAACTATAACTCCATTGATTGATGTTGTTTTTGTTGCTACTTTTAAACATTTAAAATGGAACATTTCACTTCTGTAATAGAGCTTTTTTTTTTTTTCACGGCTGCTTTAATCAGAAATTTTCCTTCACATACACGAAACAAAAATGTGAAACTTAGTAACTGCATCTCAAATCAACATACAGTTGGAACAATTGCGCCATCTAGTGCCCCAGAAATATATCAGCATACCGTAGTGTGAGTGATTGAGGAGTGGTTGGCAATTTCTGCGCTTTCATACATTTCAGTCATATACACGCACATAGAAGAAAATGAAGAATGACCATTGCTCCAAAAATCTGCAGGCTGCTTTTTTAAACCGAAAATGTAAACGTTACCTTGCCCTGTTTTTATCCTCTTTAATTATTAACTACTGTAATATTATACTGTATGTATATGATGGAAAATAAAGAAATTCATAGTAGGTCCCATTTAAGATATACATAAATATGTACTGTATGGATTGTTTTTCCACTTGTTTCAGTAGAACAATATTAACCACAGTACACAATCTAGAAGGTAAATCCATTAATCAGATTAATGTGAAGAAACAGAAAAAGGAAATACTCAGGCGTATTTAAATGCCTGCCTGATATGCTCTGCGAGGTCTTGGGTGGTCACATCTCATAGCTGCTGTCATGTGTAAAACATGCCACACAGCTGTGGCGACTAATGCAGGTGGAAAAATATCCTCCTGTGAGCTAAACACCACCGCCTGCCAGAAAGTGCTCTGGAATCTGGGCTCTCATATTTATGGAAACTTCTTGGTCAAAGGTCAGCACTGTTTGGGATCTAAGGGTCGAGCCAGCATTCCTCCCTCCCTACAACAAAATGATCTCCAGAGGAATGGGGTCAAGCACAAAGTGCACAAGCTGCTTATGTAGCCAGTAACTCATGGCATCCACGCCGTCTGTGTGAAATCAGCATGGGTTTTTATCACTGTTTCTGTGTTAAGATGCAACGACTCAGACTGTCAGTCATAAAAAATGGGTCACCAGACTTGTTAAAGTGCAGAGTGAGCAAAATATTTTGTGAGTCTGTACAGAAGTGGTGGTTTAGTCTAAATAAAAGCCCAGCAGGAGCACGCAGATCTTTTCCTGACTTCAAATGCAGTGGCACAGATTTTACTCAGCAGGTCGTGTTGATTTGTTACAAGGTGATGTCCTCAGGGTTGTCTCGGCCCAGGCTGTACACTTTATTCTTTTAACACTAAGTCTGCATTATAAACTGGAGCTTATAATAGAATCTCATAAACAATGTGAATTTATGCCAATTGACACTGTTTTATTCATATTACAAAACCAAGCAGCCTCGTGTGAAAATTCACCAAAACACACACAAGACAGCTGATCAGATAAATTCAATGGCACAATGATATTCATCTTATTCCTCGAACTCTACTGAGTTTCCTCAAGAGATTTTTGCCTCTTCCCAGGCCAGCATGGAAAAATAATCTGTTTTAAAATCTTTGCCTGTTTAAATATAGCTTACATTGACTCACTGCGCTATCTTGCAGTGCAGCTACAAACTAGACTAAAGTTCAGCACGGCACTAGTTCAGCTTCAGTTGGTGTCTCTTCAGCACCTTTCGCATGTTTGGGACATAACTGCTGTTTCCTCATATTCTGGCAATCTGATTTAAGTAATTGTAGAAGATTTTAAACTATTTTTAGAAACAGGAATTTACAGTAAGTACATTTTAATAGCTCAAAACTTTATCGAGGACACAAATAAAAACACAGCTGCAATATTGTTGCCTGGGTTTGCGTGGAGTTTTAATACGGGAAGTGACATTTTCTTACAGTTTTAAGCCAAAAACCTGGATATTTCAGTCATCTACTTCTAATTTTGATTCTGTCCATCCACGTCTTTGAGGAAGTGAAATGCTGAAAATCAATCCCACTTTACGAGTGACCTATGAATGTGTGGTGAGAGTGACCACATGTTTGCAGTTCGCTGAATAATATTATCTCTGTTAAAAGCCGGTCGCTAGTAATTTTCCTAATGCATTTTTTAAACTCTAAAAATCCCACAGCACCTACTTTCAGATTTCACAGCAGCCCATTGAGACACCACTTTCTAGCACATTTGGCACAAAATTACTAAATGACCGGTTCACACAAGAAAAAAACATTACTTGTGCATCAGAGGTGAAGGAAGTGCTGTTTGACTTACTGTAAAAGCAAAAGTTTAGCATCCAAAATGATAATTAGAACTGAAATATTATGAAACAGTATGGGCATTCATATTACATTAAGCAACCGTTCAGTAGGATTGGCTTAACTTTAAATTGTTTGATCGGTAACTGAACATCCAAAGCATTAAAACTAATTACAGATGAAGTGAAAAACAACATTGTCTTATTAAGATGCAGCGTTCTGCCTGGATACTGCCTGGCACAAGGTGGAATTATATAACTTGAAGCAGGTGGTTTTAATGTTAGCTCCTTTGTAGATGGTATAAACTGAAGAATTTGCATGTTAGCTGTATTTAAAAGTAGCTGGTTGAGATCATAGTAGAATGCAAATTCCTAGACATTGTGCTTATTTAGTTTCAGTCCACCACACAATGAAATATAGTAGGTAAAGTTTGGCTGCACAGCATTTAGAGTGTCATCCTCTGTGCATCTGTTTGCAAGCGTCCATGTGGTTGCTCAGGTGAAATGTAGCATGCTATCTTCACACTCCCTTGGCACGGTCACCTTGTAGCTGTGGCATGAAAGTTTGTAATTATTGCCATTGTTGTTGTCCCAGTAATCAGATCCTTTTACGTGGTAGGAGATTGCAAATTCCAAGCTAGCCCCTGGCTGCAAAACGAACGGTGGGACAGGAAGACGAAATCTGAAGATGTCCAGGACTGGAGAGTCACACCCCTCATGGTATACACTTGATAGCCAGGATGCTGCTGTATTTGTGTGTGTTCTCCAGTTGGTGAAAGAGTAGTGTACTGTGACTTCTTTCTCATAGGCTACGTTAAGTACTTGTATGGTGCCCGTTATCCCCTGCTCTGAATATAGGACCTGCTCAAGACACACGCACTGTGTGTGCAGCCGTGTCAGGAAGTCTGGCTGAGCACCCATATTTTCAGGAAAACAGGGTTTGAAGTAAGGCAGCGACAGCTCCAGGGACTTCCCAAAAGCCAATTCAGAGCTCATCAGCAGCCTAAATATAACATGTTGGGGTATAATGGGACACTCTTGAACTTTGAAAACCTTAACTTCCTCTAACTGAAGACCCAGTGAGTCCACAAAGCGTACCTGTACACTCCTAAGTTCTTTCTTGCGTTCTGCAGACGATGGAAGAGACTGAGCTCGTCTCCTTATGATGGTCTTGGTTGAGGGATCACTGAAAAGACTTTTCCTTGAACTGGGCTCCTTCACGGGTGGAGGTCTTGGACTTGGAGGGCGGATCCGGACGGGGGCTTTGGGAGGTTGAGGTTTGGGATCATAAATGTCCCGTAGCCGGAAGGTTCTGGTTGAGGATACATTGTTGGAGCCACCCATGAACTGAAGCTGGTTCCAAGACTCCTCACAAGAGGCCCCATCCATTTTGGTCACAACTAAACCACCTTGAGAAACAAAGCAACCAATACATTGAATTCACAAACTGCTCATACAGTCTACAAGCAATCACCAATTCTACACAAAACACATTTGACAAAATGATCGTTCAAATGCTTAAAATCTAAAATTGCTCCATGCTAAACTGGTTCAAGCAGGATCAAACCTTTACAGCAGTGTTTGTTGTTGAGCAGGTCTCTTGCATGTGACCTAGTTCACTATGTGGGACTTGCTATGAACCCAGCTGCAACCACATGACAGAGAAGAGGAGACCACCTCTGCGAGCAAATGCCAGAAAGATTCCACAGGAAGGCTGACTAAACATCTTTATCCAAAATGAAAAAAATAAACTCTTTATATCTCTCTGTCTAGAGAGATTTGTATTAATAAAGATATAGTAAGCCACCAACAGCTGATAATTAGCAAATTCCATAAACAGTCTAAGGGACTGCACTGACAGCTAGATCTGGATGATAACCTCCAATTTGTAGCTTGCACCCTTTGATCTCAGCACTTGACATATAACATGAGACCCTAACTGAGGACGGGACGTGTAGAGTGTATATTTATAGCAGACAGGGAAGGACTCTGTTCTCTGAAGATGGCTGTCTTGTTTCTTTATAGTTGCCGACATGAAACAATAATTATTTACAAGTTTAAAAATGATGAAAGATACTGCAGCAGGAAACTGCTATGAAAAGCTGAATTTCTGATTGTTCACACTGGATTGATGTATGGTGATACTAGGGTTGAAAAAAACAAACATTCATGGAGATGTAAAAAATGTTGAATATTAACCTGTTGACTGTCAGAAACATGTCCTCTGGTTCTTTGGGTCTGCCAGAGCTCTTCCTGTCAGAGTTTACTCCTGTTTCTGCCTTTTGATGGTGAAGGAAACTGTGCTCACTGACACTTTGACTTTCTTTGCAATTTCTCTGTAGGAAAGACCTACATTTTTAAGTGTTGTGATGGTTTCTGTCTCTTCCATTATTAATTGACTTTTTCTCGCCATTTTTGTAGCAACATACTGTTTTCTGCAGTACGATACTATTTAAGTGATGATCACGAGGGTATGGTACCACAGTGTGTTCCAACACTGCTTTTATGCAGACAGAGGGAGCTGTAAGTAATCCAGAAAAGTTGGAACACCTGCAGGAATTAGTAGCACCAGCAGCTCAAAGTTTGATCAACCTCCAATGCTGCAGAACAGCTTTAAATTGTTAACCCATGTTGTGTTCCCTGAAAAAGTCCTTTTTGTATAATTCTGAAATTTACATTTTTTTTCAGTTTTGGGTAACCTTACAACCTGGCCACCTGGCACCCCACCTCTCGCCCTGTGATATCTGAGATAGGCTCCAGCCCCCCTGTGACCCTGATAGGAATAAGCAGAAGACGATGGATTGTTACCTGGGGGAACAGGCCTATATCAGACATAGCATGGTAATGAATTTGGATTAATCACTCCATCAGACCGGTTGGCACCAATTTTCAGTCCAGTTCTTGTGTAATTTGACATTGCTCAGTCTTTTCTCCCCATTTCCCATCTTTAAGTATGACTACTTGATAGTGTAAGGTGAAGATGCACCACTCATGTACTGTCTCAGGTCTTTGCTGAATTTTTTTTCCAGTTTCTTATGACTTCCAAATACTGTTCATCTGCTGTAGATAGTTTGTTAGGCCTGTCACTTGTTCATTTTGTCCTCCTCATGTCCAGTTTGTGCAAAATTGCATGCATACATACTGCAAAGCATGTTGACTCTTATAGGTTTTGATTAATCGCTCTTTGGTAAACAATTTGTTGTTGCAAAAATACTATTTTTACAATTTTATGCGTGTCCAAAATGTGTTATAATGGCATTTTTTCATAGATTAAACCAAAGAAACAGGTACAAATGATGTATTTTTCTGCTAGTACAAAGTGCCTAAAGGTGACAAGTGACAAGAAGGAAGAAAAATGAGTTGATGTAGAAAGTGTTATTGGTGGACAAGAGCCTGCTAGACCTCCAGATAGATGTCAGAGAAGTTATTTTCTGCTTCATGTTTTTTTTCCCCTGTATATTTAGGAGCTTTTCCAGTCAGTGGAATGATAGAGTTGTTGGCTGTTAAATATGACAGTCACTGGCTGGTTAGTACACTATAGGAGGTTAGTACACTATTGGAGCAGTGTTAAGATTGCCAAATACATCAAAAATATACAGCTGAACCCTGTGATATCATTATTAATGTGCTGTATGTCACACATTAGCACAGATACCTGCATTTGTCACAAAGTAACGTGAGCATGCTGGAGGACAGGTTGACCGATTGAAGGCCAAACAGCTTTGGGCTCTTCTGGTTGGCAGCAGTTTGGATTGTGTGATAAATGATCATTGGCAGCATTGCAGAACAAACATGAACCTCAGAAGCTGTATAGCTGTCCTGTCCTGAAAAGATGGAGGACCCTAAGCTTCACATTTCCTGCAGAGAGTCATCAAGGGTGATCTGCCTTCAGGTGCTGCCTTCATACCTGCTGGCAGGGCTGGGCATGGTGACGGCTGGTATGCTGCTAGACTGTGTGCAGGTCAGTGACATGCCAGCTGCTGGGTGGATGACAGTTGTTATGTACAGGGTAGCTGCAGGTCTAGTACAGTCTGATAAAGCATTGAATTCATTCTCCTCACACAAAAAGTCAGTAGAAAGTATTGTTTATGTTCCTTACTTCACTGCAGACACTGCACATCTGAACTAGCAGGTGTGATCTGCAGCAAAATGATTGGTCAGTTTTAGCAGGTTTTTTGGGTTTACATGACTGAAGTTAGAATAAAAACAGTTGGGCTTATTGCTCTTGTGGGTTTTCCCGAATCTTTGAATCATATGATCACAACAAGGTTATTAAGTATCATCACACTCATCTTTAAAATTACATTTTTAAAAATTCTGCCAAAAACATAGTAAGCAATCTGAACTATACTGTGACGTGTCCAAGCTTATCTCAGGTGAAGTGACTGAGCTGTGAGCTGATGGTGGATTTGGAGGTCGCCGTGACCAGCTAGGTCTATGAAGTGACCTTGACCTATGGGAATGATTAAATAAGGTTTGAAAGTAAGGTACAGTTACCCATGAACACGCCAACAAGTGACCCAGGGGACAACAAGGCTAGACTACAAATAAAAATGTAAGAAAAACATTGGCAGACTTTGCAGCTGTGTATGTGGATAAAAAACTGTTAGGCGGTTAGGTTAGGTTAGGTTAGGTTAGGTTAGGTCTCTTAAACAACTTTCAGATTTTCCTGTTATATTGTGTGTCTGTAGTACAACGGAGTATAGTCAAGCCAAGTCAAGTGGCTGTTTGTTGTCATTTCAACCATGTACAGTGGTACAGTACAGAGTGAAACGAGACAACGTTCCTCCGAGACCATGGTGCTACATATAACATATAACAGACAATCAAGACAGGACTACGTAAAGTGCATTGTGCAAAAATTGCAAAAAAAACCCAACACAATACAGTGCAACATTAGACAGAACAGGACGATAAAGACACAAGAGAGTGCAATGGAAATGTGCAAAATACTGAGTATTGTGCAAAAAGTAACTGGTGTCTGAAGGTGTGTGTGTGTGCGTGTGTGTGTGTGTGTGTGTGTGATCAATTTGACAATAAAGTCGAAATTTCGAGATTAAATTAGAAAATCTATTTTGAGGAAATGTTGTTTCAAGACAAACTGGCACGTTTGCTATACCCTCTACAAAAATACCTTGTTTAGATCAGTTAGTGAAACAAATTGATCAGGTGTCAAAATCTAAAGTATGGTGTTGCTATAGCAACGATATTGCAATATGATTTTTTAGTATCATCTGGGACGATATGCTATGATTCAGCCCTGCTGCTAATGTTGCAGTGTGCTGTGACTACACATTGTGAGTGCTATCTTTGAACGTAATCAAAGAGCAGAGATTACAGCTTTGTGAATGAATGTCATACGATGCCCTCTCGTCTTCGCTAAAGACAACCATCTCCCTTATTCATACAAGATAAATGATTGGAAAGAATCACCTGTGGTAAACCACAATGCACTCAGTGCACGGTGATACAGGTAATCAACATGCTTCTGGGTGGATGTACAGGCATGCATATAAGCAGTATTACCATAATCCAGTGGACTGTATGACTAGTGGGTAAGATACATGTCTTTAACTTTTTGATAGATGTTCCATGTTGGTTTTAAAAGTGAATCTAGCATCCAGCCGAGATTCGAGTCCTCAGTATTTCTAACAATCACTTTTATGAGACAGATACTGTTTTCCTACTGAAAGCAGGACCTGTTTCCTTTTTATTACATAGAATTTACCACCAAACTTTAAGAAGAGGAGGTGCAGTGAATCATCTGAAGCTGAAGCTGCCTCTGTGTTTGGCAACAGGCCCTTTCGAGATTTATTTGAAATGTAATTTGAGCTTTGGGATGTAGAAAAGCCTTTTGGTGTATTGCTGGTGCGTTAGTGAAACAGAGAGATGTGAGGTGATCTGAGATGCCAAAAAGCAATCCTCGAGAAGATTATTTTAGTTACAGCTCAGTGTTTAGCAGCTGTTGCTTCACTGGTCAAATTACAGGAAGAAGTCAGAAGGGGGAGCTGTAGAGAGTGGAGCGCCTTCTCCAAGTCATGTCTCAAGGACACTTTTCAGCTGAGTCACTGTCCTTATGTACGTGTGTCTGAGACGATGTCATTTAATAAGCATTCTGCTTCATCTCCTCTCCTGTTTTACATTATTCTAACATGTTTACTGTGGTTTGAACAGAGAGGAGGAAAAAAAGTCCTCTTTTCAAACACAAAGTGCCAGAACTTGTCTAATTTCCATCTTTCTGTTCCACCTAAAGCAGCAGTTTATCAACATGAAGAAACAGCAGATTATTATCCCTGTGCTATAAGTCGCTAATGATTACTTTGTGTAACACAGAAGAGCAAATGACATAAGAACGTGTGACGTAATGATCTCTGACAGACTGTAAACATCAGTTAGTGGCAGCGTGTGTGTCCACTGCGTCCTCTGCAGGCAGCAGCAGCACCACGTGTTTGTGACAGGTACAGCACCTGCTGCTCTGAGTGCGTCACCCACTCAGAGTGTGAGGAGAAGGAGGAGCTATCAAAGAGGGGGAGAGCACATCTGCAGTCTCCTCTGAACTGATCTGAAAACAGACCAGGAGGAGAGAAGAGTCCTGATACAGTCTGGTCACTCCTGTTTATACTCAGACATCTTTCTGATCATCACGCGTGCACACACACACACACATGCGCACTTTTCCTGTGACTGCCACCATCAGAGAAAACGTCACGACTCATCGATCCATCTGGAAGACGAGGGAAGCCCTACCAGAGGAGCAACAATCACCGTGCATCCTCAGACAAATCCTCAGACGTCAGATCATCCATCAGCGCTCCTTCACATACTCACAGCTTAGACAGACACCGCGGCATCCCACAGATTAAAATGAAAAAGGTGCTCCAAAGCAGTGAGGCTCACACAGAGCAACAGCATGGCAGCGAGGAGATAGAGAGGGAGAAGGAGTGGCAGCACAGGAGGGCTGAAAAGAAGCTGCTGGCCTTCTGGATGTCCTTGTCTCACAGGACCTGGACCTTCTTCAGGCCCCGTGAGAGGCCGGGATTCCAGCGCTCCGCCTCAGCCGCCCGGCTGCTGAAGAGTGAGGCGTGAGGAGAGAACGAGAGAGGGCATGTGTGTGGCTGGAGAGAGTGTGTATGTGTGTGTGTGTGTGTGTGACTGTGTGTGATGGTCTGTCAGTAGCACAGTGTCAGAAGACGCCTGGCAGACCTGCTGTCAAGTGGACCTGTGTGTGTCTGTGTGTGTGTGTGCCTGTGTGAGTGGTCCATTCAAGTAGATGAAAGGTTCCATTCCTCTGGCTAGTCCACCATTTACAAAACACTTTGTGTTGCTGCCCTGCCAGTCCTGGAGTGACAGTTGAAGGGCAAAGCACGCCTGTTTACTTCTTCTTTAAGCATTGTTTTTCATCACGTGTGACGGCAAGCCTGGATTTACATTCTTCTCAAACTAACCTTCACCGATTCAGCTTGAAAGTGGAGTTTGTGAACATTCCTCGCTATAAACACTTCAGCTTGAGGCAGGGATGGGTTAACAGGGATCAGCCATGGTGGTGACCCATCTGGCTCTGGAGTTTCGTTTCCAGGGGAAGAAGCTAAGGGGCTTCAAGTGCAAACTAACGCGCTCAGCCCGCAGCTTCCTGCCAGAGAACTCATGGATCATTGCAGCCCAAATCCTGCTGCCTTACCTGGTGTCTGGTCTGGGCATGGTGGCAGCGGGAATAGTCATGGATGTTGTGCAAGTATGGAAACTAATTATTTTCAATGCGTTAAACTAATTTCTAACCAGGGATGATTGTAAAACAGGTTTTATAGTGACAGTGTTTAATGTAACCTTGATGGGGGTAATGGTCAATAGTGAGGCTGAAAGGGGTGATTGTGTCATTTATTTGTTCCCTATATATGCTTTGATGAGACCAAGATGTACAGAAATAATAGAAACAACTTTTAGCAGTAGGCTGAAATATGAAGGTCAAGCCATCTGTTTTATTTATTAGCAGAGATATCTGTACACCTAAAGCTGTGTCCACAAAGGAAGCTGATGGATGATTGCTAGTGGACATTTCAGGCTAGATAACCCTCTAATGTATTATATATATGTGTGTGTGTGTGTGCGTGTGTGCGTGTGTGTGTGTGTCCTCCAATGTTGAACTCTGTTATATGTCAGTTACCAGTATCCTGTGTTGTCACTGGCAGTTAATAGTTAATATTGGAATCTACCTACTTGACTTAAGTCACCAGCAGTTTTTCTCCCATAGCCGTTTGAAGTCATCTAATCTCACTGACTGTTCATAGTCTCTGGCAACACATCGCTGTGAATCGCTTCTTGTGTGGACGCAGCTTAAATTTGTAGCACTGAAAAATGAAAAAAGACCTGCAGTTCATCAAAAGGCCACTTTAAGGCAGGCTGCAAAAGCAAGTCAAACACCATGGTAAAATTCTACTCTTAGCTGTTACTTGGCACTAATTAGCTAACATCTGTATCTGTGCATTTCCATTTAGTTTATGAACACAGCTTGCTAACCAAACTAGCTAACCTTAGGTAATTTGTACTCCACCCTGTCACACAAGTGTGGTCATTTCTAGCTCCAAAAAACAGAAATAAATTGGCAGCCAAAATGTTAAAGTTGAAGCCACAACATTCAAATCCAGAGTCCAAAACTAATGAATAATAAATAATAATAGAATAGAATAATAAATGAAAGTTATGAAAGATACAAAAACCTAACATTTGAAGCATATTGCATACTTTTACACTTTTAAAATGAAGTAAACTTTTTAAAAGACTGAACCAGTTTTCCGTTTAAATAAATCAAAGAGTCTTCACATCCACTTTAGTCTCTGTGTTGCAGCTGCTACTGAAAGACCCTGAAGTCTGGTGATGCTGCAGCTGGATGCATGCTGTTCTAACGTTAATATTAGACCAGTCATATCACCCATTCCTAAATATTCATACTCAGTCTAAACCCATAAATACAAAATCTGGTGTCATATAGTAACACAGACAAGTTAGACTGTTTTACCGGTATGTAGTTTAGCTGTATGATGCAAAATGTGTTCTGGCAGTCTGAGCAAAACACCATACCAAAACGTTTTTGAAATGGTGTCAATTAGCTTGGAGAAAATCCTTTGTACTAGTGTTGTAAACATGAATTAAGCTAGAAGATAAACTAGATTTTAGTGTGTCCACGGTTATGAAAATGCAGGGGTCTTACTCCGAGGTAGTCAGCTCTCCCACTGCCAAAAATAATCCATCAACCAATATGAAAGCACTGGTGCTTATCTGACCACAAAGAATTTGATTAGATAAGAAGACAGTGACCACTCACCCAGCTGACCCTGAGACTGCAGTCCTAATATTTATTAGACTAAAACTCTGGAGTGTGTATGGGTGGTTTGATCAGCGCCACGAGAACATGACACTTGTCATGTTTTTCAACTATAAACAGTCAATAAGTGCCAAAAGGAAAGAGATAGTGACCAGTGTAATGTGCCTTTTAAAAAATACAGGGCCAACCATGTTTTTAGCAAATGGTAGCTTTACTGTGCAGTTTTGTGTTTTTTGCTTTTTTAGCACTGGGAGGTGTTCAAGGAGATCTCTGAGGTGTTTATCTTGGTGCCAGCCCTGGTGGGTCTGAAGGGGAATCTGGAAATGACACTGGCATCCAGACTGTCAACAGCAGTGGGTGGAAACACACTCACACACCTACTAAAAACACACATGAAGTCTTTTAACACAAATATACCTTTAAAACCTTAAACTGACATTGATACAGCATCATTAAACAAGAACCGATAATCAATACATGTGATTTTCTTTATCTGAGGGATCACATCAGAATATTTAATGGGATAAATCTTTCCAGGATATAGACTGTACTAATAAATAATGTTGTTTGCCAGCGAGAATTAATTTTACACATTCACACTTGAGACTGTGTGATGGAGAAATATGATTACGTAAACCTGTTTGTGCCCACAGGCCAACACAGGGCAGATGGATGAGGCCCAGCAGCAGTGGAGGATGGTGTTCTGTAATCTGGCTCTCATTCAGGTGACACTGCACCACAACGCACTCTTCATCCTATTAATAACACACTCCATCATTCTGCTGGCTTCGTGACAATCCACTTTAACTCAAAAAGCTTTGCTGGGGTGATAAGATCGTCCTCCCTTTCAAGACACTAATGTAGCTCCGCCAATTAACCCGATAACAGTCTGGGACGGTTACAAAAATGGGAGATCAGATATTGAAGCACAAAATCCCAAAACTGGCTTAATTCAGTGTCTCCTAATGAAAGTACACTCAGCAGTGTACACAGTGCGAGTGGCAGTAAAGACATTTAACCAGCATTCTTCAAAGTATTTAGCATTTCATGTATTTAATGGATGGATACTGTAAGATGTGCTTCAGCTGATGCCCCTCTATGCAACCTGGTGGCAAATTTCACAGAGGATGCACAATTTCAGCTGCTTCAGCCTCTAGACAGGCACTCCTGTTTCTGCAAGCTGCTTTGCAACCCACTTCCCTCCACCACAGCTACAGTATCTCACGAAAGTGAGTACACCCCACACATTTTTGTAAACATTTTGTTATATCTTTTCATGGGACAACACTGAACACATGACACTTTGATACAATGTAAAGTAGTCAGTGTTCAGCAGTTTAACAGGACAGGTTACACCCAGAACAAACCTCGCCATGGTCGACCAGGGAAGTTGAGTTCACGTGCTCAGCCTCATATCCAGAGGTTGTCTTTCGAAAACAGATGTATGAGTGCTGCCAGCATTGCTGCAAAAGTGGAAGGCGTGGAGGGTCAGCCTGTCAGGGCTCAGACCATACGCCACACACTGCATTACATGGCTATCATCCCAGAGGGAAGCCTCTTCTAAAGATGGTGCACAAGAAAGCTTGCAAACAGTTTGCTGAAGACAAGTAGACTAAGGACATGGATTACCTGTGGTCTGATGAGACCAAGATAAACTTATTTGGTCCAGATGGTGTCAAGGGTGTGTGGCTCCTCCAGATGAGGAGAACAAAGACAAGTGTGTCTTGGCTCCAGTCAAGCATGGTGGTGGGATGTCATTGTTTGGAGCTGCATGAGTGCTGCTGGCACTGGGGAGCCACAGTTAACTGAGAGAACCACGAAGGCCAACGTGTACTGTGACAAACTGAAGCAGAGCATGATCCCCTCCCTTCAGAAACTGGGCCACAGGACAGTACTCCAACATGATAACAACCCCAAACACACCTCCAAAAAAGACCAGTGCCTTGATAAATAAACTGAGGGTAAAGGTACTTGACTGGTCAAGCATGTTTCCAGACTTAAACCCTATTGAGCATCTGTGGGGCATCCTCAAAGGGAAGGTGGAGGAGCACAAGGTCTCTAACATTCACCAGCTCCATGATGTCATCATGGAGGAGAGGAAGAGGATTCCCGTGGCACCCTGTGAAGCTCTAGTGAACTCCATGCCCAACAGAGTTAAGGCAGTGTTGGGAAATAATGGTGGCCACACAAAATATCGACACTTTGGGCAGAGTTTGGACATTTTTACCTAGGATTAGGATTCAGAATTCAACTTTATTGTCATTACACATGTATGAATACAGGGTAAGAAAATACAGTTTGCATCTAATCAGAAGTGCAACAGTAGCAAGTGCAATAAGAGCAATTATATACAGATAAGTTGCGTAGCAAATATACAGATGTACTACGGGCAAATGTACGTATATGCTGATATTTACAGATAAGAGTAGTATAAATGGTGCAATAGTTATGAACAGACTGTGTACAGAGAGACCTAATATACAGATGAACTACAGACAATGTACAGATATACAGATGATCTGTATAGCATACAGATGTTCTATATTGCTATACAGACGGGCAGATATAATGGGCCTTCTTGACCAGGCTGGAGGTGTTAGTTGACCAGCACAGATTCTCAGAGATGTGGGTGCCCAAGAACTTGAAGCTGGAGACCCATTCAACAGCAGTGCCATTTATGTAGATGGGGGCAGGGTATCTCTCTTCTCTCTCCTGAAGTCCACAATGAGCTCTTTGGTTTTGCTGGTATTGAGGAGTAGGTTATTGTCAGCGCACCACATAGCCAGGTGCTTTACCTTTTCCCTGTAGCCAGACTCATCATTGTCACTAATGAAACCAGTCACCGTGGTGTCATCTGCAAACTTGATGATGGAGTTGGATCCATACCTAGGTCGGTAGTCATGGGTGAAAAGGGAGTAGAGGAACGGGCTCAGCACACAGCCCTGTGGAGTGGCACTGTTGAGTGTGATGGTGGTAGAGCAGTTATGGCCTGACCTAACATGCCCCAGCTGGGGTCTGTTGGTCAGAAAGTCCATAATCCAGTTACAGATGGAGTTGCTGATTCCAAGGTCCACAAGTTTGTTGATCAGCTTGGAGGGAATAACTGTATTGAATGCTGAGCTGAAGTCAGCAAATAGCATTCTCGCATAAGTATTCTTGTTGTCCACGTGTGAGAGTACACAGTGAAGTGCTGTGGATACAGCATCTTCTGTACTCCTATTGCTTCGATAGGCAAATTGGTGAGGATCCAGTGTGGGGGGCAAGCATGTCTTGAGGTGTGCCAAGACCAGTCGCTCAAAGCACTTCATAACTATGGGCGTGAGTGCAACAGGGCGATAGTCGTTCAGGCATATTGGTGATGAGTGTTTCGGCACTGGCACAATGGAGGTAGTCTTGAAGCACGCTGGTACTACTGCCTGGGCAAGCGACAGGTTAAAGATGTCTGTGAGGACCCCTGCAAGCTGCTCAGCACATGCTCGGAGCACATGTCCTGTAATGCCGTCAGGGCCAGCAGCTTTGCGAGAGTTGATACTGCTCAGTGCGTTATGGACATCTATGGTGATAAGAGTGAGGCAGTCATCGGGAGTAGGGATTTGGCAGACTTTTTCTTGTTGTCCTTCTCAAAACGAGCGTAAAAGCCACCTAGGGGTGTACTCACTTTTGTTGCCAGTGGTTTAGACATTAATAGCTGTATGTTGAGTTATTTTAAGGAGACAGCAAATTTACACTGTTATACAAGCTGTACACTGACTACTTTACATTGTATCAAAGTGTCATATCTTTAATGTTGTCCCATGAAAAGATAGAATGAAATTTACAAAAATGTGAGGGGTGTACTCACTTTTGTGAGATACTCTACTTATGCAACCAGAGCGCATTATAGCAGCCAGCCGTCAGCTACAAAGTGATGCAACAACAAGCAAATCTTATTATATGTTAAATGAATAGATGTATAATGAATAAACTATTAAAGGTGTAGTGGATCTTAACTTGGGTCATAGTATTTTTTCCAGCTAAATGAAAAATAATTAATTTTAGGTTGAGGAAAATGTGATGACTGTAAGACTTGTGATTTATGAACTGTGAGTGTCTTGAATCTACAATAGACCTGACTTTCAAAACCACATCAAACAATATAACAAGGATTTAAGCAGGAGCAGCGATTATTTTCTGCTGTGTGTCTTCCAACGTGACCACTGTCATCAGACATGCTACCTGCACTTACAATCAGCCATAGGAAGACAGGGAAATGGGGGCTGAGTGCAGATCGGGCACGACACACCCTGCCAGACCAGACTGCAGCACAAAAGCAGAGTGGGGTGCTGCCTCCACACTACATCCACACGTTTGCTCCCCATCTGACAGGCCAGTGTCAGAGCATGGCAGGAATCTATGGTAATTGCTTTCTGCAGAGTTCAAGGAAGGAGAATGGATTAACACAACCTGGTTACAGCACTGGCTTCTTTTCAGACCGAGCCACCGCTGCAATGTTTGTTTCTCCCAAATGTGCAGTCCGGTTCCCCTTCTGTCTGTCAGTGTGGATCGGAGGAAACAAGAAGGGCTGAGAGGTTGTCAGATTCTGTCTTTTTCAAAGCAGACCACATTAATAGGCTGCCAGTGTGACCCAACCGCACTCTTTGCACGACACGATTACTGTGTTTAGTCGTGGACCTAATGCTGCTGACCTCTATTTTCTAATGGGGGGAGACCTTTAAGGGGCACTCAAGACTGAAATCACTTGTGTCTATTCCAAGAGTAGTGTGTGTGCGTGCGTGCGTGTGTGTGTGTGTGTGTGTGTGTGTGTGTCTTTTGTCCTGTTTTTCCGCCCACCCGAGGCTTCGAGAGCGCTGAGCATGTGCATCCTGTCCGGTCCTGTAAAGGAAACAGTGGATCAGAGGATTCTTGGAGCCTGGAGCAGATATGGGAGTACTGCACTCAGTTACACAACGTGGGATGACAGTAGTCTAAAGGTGGAAGGCGTCTCTTGAGTTTCTTTTATTTTTGCTTGTCGGTGTGCTGACGATGCTCTCCTAAATCAATGAGCGCGTAGATTCTAACAGGAATAAATTGTAAGTTTGTTTTCACGGCTGATTCGGGGGCTTTCCTCGTGTGGATTGTGTTGTTGTTCGCCTGCATGCGCCCTCCTCTCATCAGCTCATGAAGTACTTTAGAAAAAAAAGTAGATCATGTTGTACTAGCTCAGTGTGGGTTTTTTTTTTTTTTACCCAGTTTGACACATACCCAGCAACCCCTCCTACTCAGTATGTAATACCGTGTGCGTGACGCTTGTAATCAGAGAATTATTCATCCTGGAAAAGGACAACTGCGTGCTGTTTTGTTGTAAATTTTTGCCTTTTTTTTTGCAGTATGCTCACATCCCACAGCTTTATAATTGGGCAATTAAAAATGCATCTTGTTGTCACAGCGTGCCCTTACATCTATTATTGATATGAAGTGATGAGGCTACTGGTGCTGATCATACATTATGATGCCAAACCATACTGATGTAAGAGTAAAACTCCTTAAGTCTTTCATTATTGACAGATGGGTGCTTTGTTTTCCGGCAAAAAAAATAGAGAACGAGATCTTCGGTTGTTCATGCTTGTCATAAATATTGTCGTCTGTGTTCAAATTAATATGAATTGCTTTTAGCAGGATAAGCAGGATAGCAGGATGCCTAACACTCCCGCCTCCACCCCCACCCCCAGGGACAGTGTCAGTGCAGGCTTGGGGCAACAGCAGGAGGATGAGAAGCAGGCCGGGGCCTGTGTTGTGGAGAAATTAATCACATTACACGAAACCAAAAACATGGCTACCTTTTTTTTAAGCGACTGGCTGACGTCACTGAATGTAACAGCCGTTGCATTTATTTACTCCTCTGCAAATTTGTTCAGTTGTCATTTGCTGCATGTCTTTTTCTACCTCAAATCAGCTGTTAGCACAAATGCACACGCTTTTCATTTCACTGGAGTTTGACTGGACAAAGCCTTAACAGAAAATTGAATGCATTTCTAATGACTTGGTTTGAAGCATAGCTTTGAGAGGCAGAATTCATTATGCATATGTCCTTTGATGGGTATTTTTTTCACTGTATATGGAAACTAAAGGGCAGCTACAATAAAGACCCAGATGCAGACTCTTTAAACAGAGTTGAATAAGAAGCACTTGAACTCAATCTCTGGGCAGTATTTACTTTTAAGTGAATAGTATTGCATTTTCTCTATGAATTAATTTTGGGTTTTTTTGTTTATTTTGTTTGCCTAAAAAAATATTATACCTTTTCAGGAACATTGTACATGTATCCGAAATTGTTATGTATTCGAATGGTTATAGCCTTTAACATACATAACAATTTTACAATTACTGTGATGTACATGAAGTCAAAAAATATTATTAATAATAATATTAGTAAGGTTTTATTTAGAATTCTGCTTATATGTTATCAGTACGTACAATGGCAGTGTCAATCACCGGTTTAAATAGCTCTAGATAGCATTATTGTCACTTTGACCTTCAAATCGATCTAGTGACCTTGAAGGAGAGGTCAAATGTAACATGATATTTTAAATCCTTATACCGTACTTTCTACATGTTGGACATGACAATACACATCATATGAGAATCATAGTTTCTAAGTTAAAAGGCTTTTTGTCAGTTTTCAACCAGTGACTCAAGTTGACCTTGAAGACCTTGGTGGATGTAACGAAATGTTATTAGATTACTAACATGACCCCTCGGTACTTCCCTACACAGTTTTACCAGAATTCATAAACTACTTTTTGAGCTCTCATGACATGCTCGCACATACACAAATGCTACCAAAAACATAAAAAGTTCAAATGGCAATCATTAACAAAATTCAAAAATCCAAACGAGTAGACACATGACGGAAGACAAGAGTACAGTATGACAGTATGACATTATAAATTAATACACACATAATAATTAGGAAAGTGGCAAATGTGTGTTACATTGTAACTCGATGGAATACATAATGGAGTGGGGCGATACAGTAGAACACCAGGCTATGAGACTAAGAGTAATCCAAGATAACGAGACAGGGGAAGCAAAACTGGAAACAAGACAACAAGGCAAGGCAAGGCAAGTTTATTTATATAGCACAATTCAACAGCAAGGTGATTCAAAGTGCTTTACAGAGACATTAAAAAACAAAAACAAATAAAAAGCATGATTTAAAATGAAAAAGAAAAAAAGGAACAGTGGATAAAATCAGTAGTTAAAATGTAAATTTTGAAGTGTAAGCTTAAAATTAACTCTGTGCGGATTTAGTGCAAATTATTATTTATTCAAATGCAGCTGAGAACAGGTGAGTCTTCAACCTGGATTTAAATAAACTGAGTGTTTCAGCTGATCTGAGGCTTTCTGGGAGTTTGTATCAGATATATGGAGCATAAAAGCTGAATGCGGCTTCTCCATGTCTGGTTCTGACTCTGGGAACTGATAAAAACCGGATCTAGATGACCTGAGGGGTCTGGAAGGTTCATACTGGGTCAGGAGGTCACTGATGTATTTTGGTCCTAAACCATTCGGAGCTTTATAGACCAGCATCAGAACTTTAAAGTCTATCCTCTGACGGACAGGCAGCCAGTGTAAAGACATCAGAGCTGGACTGATGTGGTCCACTTTTTTGGTCTTAGTAAGGACTCGAGCAACAGAGTTCTGAATGAGCTGTAGTTGTCTGACTGATTTTTTAGGTAGACCTGTAAAGATGCTGTTACAGTAATCAAGCCTACTAAAGATGAATGCATGGACTAGTTTTTCTAGGTCCTGTTGAGACATCAGATCTTTTATCCTTGATATATTCTTGAGGTGATAGTAAGCTGACTTTGTTATTGTCTTAATGTGTTTTTCTAAGTTTAGGTCTGCGTCCATCACTACACCCAAATTTCTCGCCTGGTTGGTGGTGTTTAGGTGTATAGATTGAAGTTCTCTGGTGACCTGTAATCGTTTTTCTTTGGCTCCAAAGACTATTACTTCAGTTTTGTTTTTGTTTAGCTGGAGAAAATTGTGGCACAACCAGTCATTAATTTCCTCAATGCATTTACCAAGAGCCTGTACAGGGCCTCGGTCTCCTGGTGACATTGTGATATATATTTGTGTGTCATCTGCATAGCTGTGATAGTTTATTTTGTTGTTCTTTATGATCTGTGCCAATGGGAGCATGTAAATGTTAAACAGAAGAGGTCCCAATATGGAACCTTGGGGAACTCCACATGTGATACTTGTCTGCTCAGATGTGAAGTTACCTATTGATACAAAGTATTTCCTGTTTTCTAAGTATGTTTTGAACCAGTTTAGTACAGTTCCTGAAAGACCTGCCCAGTTCTTTTGAAA
>VOQK01036635.1:7144-18439 GCA_015052645.1 Benitochromis conjunctus
GTAATAGGATCTTTAAAAAGTAAAAACAAGTGAAACTGAATTTAAAAAGCACAGTCTTTTTAACACACATTTAACCCAATGAGGGACACGTGTGGACTTGACATGCATTCTTGGTTTTGTGAGATGCATTAATACAGATGATCTATTAATCGTCCTCTGCAAAACACATTCGTGGATGCAACAAACACTATGCTTACATTGTCTTTTGCTGTAACTGCAGTAAAATTTGTGGTGCTAATTAATGTCTACATCATATGTGTCTGAGCATTGTAAGATTTGAGAAATTCGTTCATTTAAATTAGCGATGAATTAAATATCTGACCCAACTGTAAATTATTGCCTTTAATTTATTAGGAGTTAGTATGTAATTAAAAACTAAATGCACTTGGAGAAGCTGTATTCTAGCTGAAAGTTGATGTATATCCAGAGTATAATTTACGACAACATATTACCTCAAGGGGTGTGAGAATTTTTTATGGCACTAAAATTCACCTTAATGTTGAATTTGCACTGATATGAAACATGGTAATGAAAGTAGTTTAGTACGTTTTTTTGTTTTGTTTTTTCGCAGTTGATGTTTTACATGTACCTTAACCTTCATAGAATCAGTTTTCTGGAAAAACTGATCAGTACAACCCCCTCTGTCAGGGAATGTTTTACATTTCATGCCTCTGAACAACAAGCTATATCTGAATGTTTCTGTGTTTAACATTTTAACTGATTAAACTTTGTTCCAGATTTGTTGGTACAGTATTTGCTTTTTATCACCATATGAGGTTATTAAATATGGAGAGTTTTTTTTTCCACATCTGTTTGCTTTTTTACAAAGGTTTCTTTGATTAAACATCAAAAATTGCACACTGGTTGTGGTCTGCCCATAAGGTTTCTTACACTGAAACAGCCTTCACAGCATTTCTAAAGGCTTAGTGGCATTGAAGAAAGTAACGCGTTAAAGGGAAGTTGTGTACTTTGAACCACATCAAAGTTATTAGATTCACTGGAAATGTTATTTACTAGTATGTTGGAGCTATATAACCACAAAAAGAATAATGAATAATAGTGTCATGATAGCAGCGATATCTGATACATTCCCAAACAATTAACTAATATTCACCATGGTATTTGAATAACTGGAGCAGTAAATAACAGCCATAAACAAACGGTCAAAGCTTTTACTGTTTCCAATAAGACTGAAAAGAGTGAAACTCATACCCAGGAGCTACTAATCAGATGCACTTAATTAATTGATCAAGTTAAGTTAATTAATTGATTAATTGCTGGCCTTGACCTTTAAGGTGTGTGTTTACACACTGCTGTTGTTTGCTGTTTAAATCCCAGCAAATTCATCCTAAGGGTCAGACTGTAAATCCTCAGAGAAAACGGCAAAAAATCCAAGAGCTACATTTAGGACTCTACAGGCCTCAGTTAACATGTCAGACTGGGAATAGAATAACTTTATTATTCACATTAATTGAAAGTTTTCTTCGGTTCACCAAGCCGTAAAAAAATCATATTACTTCACATCAACCTACATTCATACATACCCATGCACAAAACTTTGATACAGCAACAATAAAAACACCTTCATACACCTTTTTTGCTGGCTAGAGCAGGGGTGGCCAACTCCGGGCCTCAAGGGTCAGTGTCCTGCAGGTTTTACATGTGTCCTTGATCCACCACAGCTACTTTAAATGGCTAAATTTTCCTTCTCAACATGTCTTGAAGTTCTCCAGAGGCCTGGTAATGAACTAATCATTTGATTCAAGGGTGTTGACCCAGGGTGATATCTAAAACCTGCAGGACACTGGCTCTCGAGGCCTGGAGTTGGCCTCCCCTGAGCTAGAGGGCATTAATTCCAAGTCAGAATTAAGAGGGTGTTCCGGGTCAGCAACAATAGACCGGGCTTTCCTCAAAACAGCCTGATGATTCACCTTATCCAATTAAATTTGTTGCCGACCATTAAGTTTTCCAGCAGTTTATTCTTAATTGCCATTGATTATAAGGATGATTTCAATCAAGATGACATAAACTCTTTCCAAAACATTGTGGCCAACTCCAAAGCCTCTTAACATCCTAATAAGACAGGCAAAAAAAGAAAAGAAAAAAAAATCCTAATAAGAAACTGTGATTCTCTGATTATTTTCTTGCAAATAGGTTGCTGGGAGAAAGCCTTTTCCCTCCAGAAAAACATGACACCAGAGGCTTAGGTTTGCAAAGTTACATCTGAACCAACCACAAGATAAGACCAAAGTAGAGATGTTTGACCATAATACACAGGGCAAAGCTTGGCAAAAAAAACCCAAAACAGCATATCAGAAGCCTCATAGCAATTATCAAGCACGGTGGTGGAGGGGTAATGATGTGGACTTGTTTTGCAAGGACTATGCATCCAAACATAGCAGCAAAACTACAACAGAAGGCTGAAAAAAGTCCAGATCTCAACCCAACTGAAATGAGAGCGGTGCATTAACAAATACCAACAAACCTCAATGAACTGAAGCTATGCGCTAAAGAGGAGGGGCCCAAAAAATCTTTCACAATGATGTCGGCATCTGATAAAGTCAGCAGAAAACGGGTTATTGCTGCTAAAGGTGGTTCTCCAAGCTACTGAATTATGTGGTGTAATTAGTCTTTCATAGGACTCCATTGAGTCCCGTGTTCTCATTGTTCATTTATAGTAATGTTGCAATTTAGTTTGCGTGCTCTCTGATTAGCATTCTCGCACTGACTACTCTTTGACTCGTTCTATGAGTTTTTTCTTCATTACATATTGGATAAACTTCATTTCACTTTACCCTTAATCATTAATGAAACAGTGGTGGGATAAGTTTAGAGCACCTGCATGCCTAAATAAAACCAAGAGACTCGACAAAACTGATAAAGGGAGCTGTACATATAAATACAATAGGATAACGTTATTCAGTGTACCATAACTAGAGCAAAGATTTAGGCTTCAGCATAGAAAAAACAGATCCAGATTGATAGCATTTCTTGATTAAGTGGTTTTTTTTTTGGTTTTTTTATCTCTCTAGGTAAGGTACTGCAAGTTTGTAATGTGTAATGGTTACTAATTTTCATTTTAGTTTGGAGCTACAGTGTACTTACATTCATTGGGCAAATGACCAGCCACAGGCCTCAAGAGGTGTAGTGGGTTATCTACCAATCAGAAAGTTGGTGGTTTGGCTGCTTCAGTCTGCATGTTGAGGTATTCTCAGGCAAGATGATGAATCCAGAGTTTCCACAGATGCAGATTTTTCCAATCTTTTGTTTTCCAATTTCGTTGAGCCTGTGCAAATTGTAGCTTCAGTTTCCTCTTGTTAGCTGACAGGAGTGGCTGAATATTTTGTTGTGTGGAGAAATACCAGTTGACCAGCAGTTCCTGAAATACTCTGACTGGCACCAATAACCATACCGTGTTCAAAGTCACGTAAATCGCCTTTCTTACCCCATTCTGATGCTTAGTTTGAACTTCAGCAGTTTCTCTTGACCCTGTCTGCAAGCCTGGATGTAACGAGTTGCTGCCATGTGATTGACTAATTAACAAGCAGTTGAACAGGCCTATCTAACAAAGTTGCCAGTGAGTGTATACTCACATTGTTAAAAATAAATGTATTTTAACTTCAAAGACACTGTAGGGATTTGAATTGTTAAAATCAGACATCAGCTCTCTGACTTCTTCACTAGATTACTCATTCCTCCCGTTATTACATGATTAATACGTGTCAGTCTTTAAAAAATAAACAAGTGCCAGGTTTTTAAAAGTACCTCAATACTCCGCAGCACTCCATTGTGAAACACAACTTTCTGTTGTAAGCTGTTGTTGTCAGCTTTATGAAGACAGACAGACGTATAAACAGGTCTGGCTGGGGGGTGGGTTCCCTTTTGTAGTTTGATCACGCTGTGCTGTCTGAATAGTTCACCCCAGATGACAATGCAGGGCACAATACAGTGGCTCATGTTTACAAATAGCATCCATGCCTTTAACACCTACGACCCCAACATAGTTATTGACCACCTTCAGATCGCGGCTCATTTGACTCTACATCATGACCATATAGATAATTTAATGTTTGAATCAGCTGGTTGCTAAATGTCAGTGTTGTACAATATATGATGGCAGGCTTTTTGTTGTGCATTAGTGATGAGTGGTTATCTGTTTCTAAGATAGCAGTTAAACGTCTTCTTAAAATGAAATCGTTAACGAAAACCACAAAGCCAAGCAAGGACATCTGACCTTACGATCAGAGAGCGGCAGACAACATGACAATGAATTTGCTTTGCAGTCGTGACTGGTGGATCCTGACATTGTCTGTCTGTTCTAGACAATGTTGTCCAGACAGACAGAATGGTGAGATAACATAAACACAGACAAGAGACATAACACTTCATTCACAAAAGCTCTTTTCCATCCATCACAGCTATTTGGGTCAGTCACTTGACCATTATTGTCTCCTGTCAGTACAGGGCCGGGGCGACAGCATGCCAGACTCAACCCAGACTGCTTTCCATGCTATTATTTCCCCAAGGTCAAGCCAAGTTGGGTAATTGGTTGTATATGGAAATTAATTGTATATTTTAAATGGTTTTCAGATGTAAATTATGTTCAGACTGACTGGGAGCATCTCAACTAGACAACAGCATCAACAAACCAAACATCAACGCATTTATTTTAATGCATTTATTGGCAACACTGCAGTCCAGAAAGGTAAAAGTGACAGCTCAAAAAGTGCTGTTGTAAAGAGTGTGAGGTACACGGCAGATACACACCTAAGAGCTGTAAATGAGCTTTGTCTAGCTACAGAAAGTCCACTTCAAAAGCGCTCATTGTCAGATCCCACAGGATGTTGGGAGGCCAAGAGGGGTCGAATGAGAGTAAAGTTGTCATAGTGTTTCATCCATGACCACAGCTACCTGTACTAAATACGTCACAACTGATGATGTGATAACTTTCAGGCAGCATTAGGCAAGTGGAGCGCTGCTAGTATCTCATAGCACAGCACCTGGAAAAATAGTAGAGTAAAACTTCAGTTAAACTTGCAATTAGAAATAATTTCATATAGGTTTGTAGCATTCACAAAAGCACTATAACAATCGTTCCACGCCTACCTGTATCTTCGGGGGCAGCCGTGATGACCAACAATGTATTCTTGAGCATAGCAGAACCGTCTGCAGAGTCCTCTATACCCACAAGTCCAATACTGCGTTTCTGGGTCAGTTCCTGTAGATAATTATTTAAAGTTGACTCAAGCATTCCAGCACCCCTGATGAATGTTGACTTACTGACATTTCCATAAGGTATGGTGGCAACGAATCCTTCCGATATTTACAGCAGCTAAAATGTATCTGACATAGAAAGTTATAGCATTTCATGATGTCTTACTTCTCCTCAGCTCAAACAAAAACAGGCCCAGTACGCTTACGGTGTAGTTTGAACATACGCAACACTTTGATTTGCTTCATTCAATCTCTTACAAAGCAGATGCATTCAATCCTTACCCTCCCCAGCTGCAAGCATCAAGAGAAGCACAAGGAGAACCAAGCCCAGTCCCTTCATGTTTGGGTACCAATGAGCTTTCAGACACTGCCGCTGACACGCTGGTGCTGCATTTATACAGCAGTTGAAGCATGGGGGAGGAGTCCGGCGTGCGCTGTCCATATCACAATAGCAGAGCATCACTGAGTGATGAGAGTCTGAGCGCTGAAGGTCAGGACTGTCAGTTCACTCAGCTTCATCAACAGCTGCAGCCTCTTGAGAATTTGAACTCTCTTTTTGGTATTGTGCAAAAGAACCATCCTGTAACTGTCTGTCAATATGCAAAACACAAATTAGGTTATTATTCAAACTGCTCTGATAGGAAAAAGGGACAGCTACCTGGTACTTACTTACATATGCAGTTAATTTAGACCATAGTGGACTCTTTCAAAGGAAAATGCCCTGAAAATGTAGCATTTAAAGGTAAAGTACTATCTAATATATTTGTATTACAGATGGTAAGCAGAACAGTTTTGTCTGTCCTGCTGCAGCCTCTGTGCATGTACTGCTCTCCCCACCTCTGAATATGGCAGTAGTTCACGTGTTACTGCTGATGCTGGGAAACTCCAAGCTGCACAAAACATGCTGGTCCAGTGACGCAGGGAATGATTGTTAACAAAACAATAACAGAGACATATATATATAATTGGACAGCATGCCCTCTAGTGCTTATGCAAAGTTGTTTGCTGGCATGTTTGGCCCTCCCAAACAACACAAACAAAACACACATTTATGCATACACATATAAACCTAGAAATTGGGCCAATCAAATGAGAACTGAGCTTCGGCTACAATTTTTTCAAATTTAAAATAAAAAAAGGCATGAGCATGAGAAGCCCAGCAGCACTAGTCTGCAACAGGATGAAGTACAGAGTAATTTATATATTTAAATGCACTTACTGTTTTGGCCCGATAAATGTAACTGCGCTGCAGTACAACCTTCTGGTAGAGGGTGGCGCTGTGTAATTGAAATGCGGATTTTTTAGCCACAGCGAAGACGACTCAGTTCATCCGCGCCTGCGCAGCCTGTACAGCTGCAGCTAAAAACAGCCTTTACGGGTCTGCGCTATCATTTCAAGATGGCGGACCTCCTCGGTTCAATCTTAAACTCGATGGAAAAACCTCCTACAGTCGGCGACAAGGAAAGCCGACGAAAGGCACGAGGTACATATTGTATTGCCTAAACAGCGAATAGTTTTAAGATAGTCTGAATCCGTTTAAATGAACGTGACACGGGATTTAAACGTATGTGAAAACTGAAAGGAGAGGCGAACAAGGCATTTCTTGCGCTGCCATTGGTCAGTCCAGCTTTCAGTAAGCGGCGGTTGACCTGGTTGAAGAGTTAGCACCGCCTCGCCTCAACACAACATGCTGCAGACTGTCGCAGACCAGTCTGAGCTACAGGCAGCTGCTGTAACGCAAACCTGCTGAGAACAGTCTGTCTATGCCACCTGATTAAGTTACCGCTGAGCTTTCACAATGCTCGGCTTTCAAATGCAGTTTCCAAAAAGCCCCAGTTATTCGAATTCACGGTCGCTTATTAACCCTTTCTATCTCCCAACATCTTATCAAAATCTCAACTATTAGGTCTGGGGATGTGCTTCCTAGCTTGGTTCCCTTTAATTGATAAATACTGTGTAGGCTGCTTACAGTTACAGTCAACAAAAGCACATGTAATAAAAATTGCAGTAAATCTTAAGTTTCATATGGCTTCAGTAAAACATGGGATATTTGTTTGTGTAGATGTACTCTTAATGCTGTCAAGAGTCAGGCTCAAAACACTGGCAACATTGAGTGGAGTGTTGGTACAAATAAACAACAAAGAAATTTCTTTTCAGTTGTGGTGAGGACATGGGCACAACCAAATGAGCATAGGTCTAAAATATCACAGACAGGCTACACATAATAGGATCTGAGTCACTGATGCCCAGTGATTTTGGGATTGCAGGAAGTCTGTTGTTTTATTATCCTTGGGTCATTAAGGAAAACGACCAGTGTTTGCAGTAGGACTAGATGTTCTGTGTTTAACAGCAGGGCACTCTCAAAGTTTTCAATAATAAAATGCATGAGTAAACACATTAAAAGGCAGTTGTTGTTCTTTGAAGAGCAAGCAGCAAGGCTCAAGAAGATGGAAGAAGAGGAGAAAAGAAAGAAAGCGGAGTTCAGGAAAAAGGTGAGACCTTTAAGTGTCTTATCTAAAACAAAATGCATTTGTGGTGCAGGGGTCTTCTGGCCGTCCTTGATTAATCCTGCTCTTTAACACATATATCTTTTATTTAGATGGAGAAAGAGGTGTCGGATTTCATCCAAGACAGTTCACAACAGAAAAGAAAATACAATCCCATGGGGAAGATTGAAAGGAGTATATTGTACATACAATTTTTCTTTCTTTACTAAAGAAGTAAAATAAGCATTGGTCTGACGCGAAACATATTTCTCCCCCACTTGTCGATACTATTAAGTTTTCATCTCTTCCTGTCTCTCAGACATGATGTTGCAGAGGTGGCTGGTTTGACGTCTTTTTCTTTCGGGGAGGATGAAGAGAGCCGTTACGTCATGCTTTTCAAGAAGGTACGAGTGCTTTGAAATCCAGTGTTGGATCTGAAAACAATGTTTTTAGTTTTAGATTACTGATGGGAACGTGTTGTCGTGGCAGGAGTTTGCTCCATCAGATGAGGAGCTGGAAGCCTATCGCAAGGGAGAAGAGTGGGACCCCCAGCTGGCAGAACAGCGGCGCAGACTAAAAGTAAGACTGGTGCTCCTGTGTTTTGTTTTGTTTTTTATTTCATATTCTTCTATTTTGTTGTCTAATTTTATAATTCCTAAATTTAAATATTTACAAACGAAACAAATATACTCTCTTAGAACCTTCCTAAAAATGCCACCATTTCATACATATGCAAAGTTTGAAACAGTGATAATGATAGTTACTATTTATCTACTTCTGAATTAAAGTGGAGGCACTTTATGTTTTTGAGATTAAGAAATTAAGTTAAGTAAAAAAAAACAAACTACTTCTTGATTACATTTCACTTTGGTGCTTGATGATTACCTTGAATTTGTCACTATGTTGCCCTTTCTTGTCACTTCAGGAACAGGCTGCACTGGAAGAAGCAGCATCCAGTCAGACAGAAAAGTCACAAATGTGCCCCAACTCCAACTACAGAGACAAGTACAGTCACCTGATTGGCACTTCAGCTGCAAAAGATGCTGCACATACACTCGAGGCCAACAGGGCTTATGGCTGTGGTGAGTGTAGAGGCCGGCTTACAGAAATGAAACACTTTGCTTTGTGTCATTCTCTTTGGTCATTGTGTTGGTTGTTTTCTGTCCCAGTGCCGGTGGCCAACAAGAGGGATACTCGCTCCATAGAAGAAGCCATGAACGCAATCAGAGCAAAGAAACGGCAGAAGCGCGAGGACGACACGGGGGCACACGGCAGCAGTTCTTGAGTCTCCGGCACATTTGCCGACTGTCTGTCTGCTGTTTGTGTGTGCGTGTGTGAGCACGTAAGTGCGTTTCTGTGTGTCTCATTCATCCTATAATGCAATATCCTGTACTTCAGATGTACAAAAGTTTAATTTATGTGTCAACAAGCAAGTGTGTTATCATGCTTTGTGACCAAGACTGTGCTAAAATGATAAAAACTTGCTCAGTGGAGGATCTTCAGGTGTGTTGGGTTGTTAAACACATTTAACATTTGCCTGTGGCATTCTGTTTAGTACTCACACGCACATTTGGACCGTATAGTATAAACATGTTGTCTGAGTGTTCAGACGCATAAAACCATCGATAACGGCAGAATATTTTTAACAGATTGAACTTTGGCTGCGCAGGATGAAGTTTAAAAATCCAGCTTTTAGGTAGTTATAATTGAAATCTCCACTGACAATGTCCAAAATGTCCAGTGCAGTTTTTAATCTCATATTTTAACAAGCTTTTGGTTTGGTTTGTTGAATTTTTCTTTCTAGTGTAAACCTATGTCAGATTGTAAAGATGGAAGCATTCCATTTTTGTCTGTCATATGAGAAACCCTATTTTAGAAGTCAGTTTTGTTTCTTTCTGTAAACCTGCACTGACTGTGTATTCTTTAACTCAAGTGTAAATGTTTTATTAAAAAGCCATGTGATGTAATAGGAGTTGGAGTACCAGACTTCTTCATAGGATGTTGTGACCTCAGTTTTGTTTTTGTTTTTTTATTTCCTGTCTTTTGTTTGTCATGAACAAGAATTCATGCAGCAGTTCCCGGCATCTCAGTGTCTCTTTTACATAGTTGTATCGTTTTATCCCCACATGTATTAATAAATGGAGAAAAGTATTAGATGCTTGTGTGTTTGCTCTCTTCTCTGTATTCTCTCAGCAGGGCGAATAGCTCTCACTCCAATACAGCAACGTACGTAAACATCTTATAATCAAATCAGCATCTGTGATATACTGTCTGGTCATATTGGCAGTTACAGCGTATCTACTTGCACTAAATTCCTTTTTTAAATTTTCTCTATTGATTTCTTGTTTTATATCACCCATGCTTCCTTGGCTTGAGGTCATGGGCTGCTGCTCTGACATCCTCTGGTAATGTCTTTCTGTACAGTTGTGAATTTATTGTTTCATCAGTGATTGCAGCCACGAACTGCAATACTCCTTCAGCGGTTGGGATGAGGTTTTGGTGTGTGCTACATCTTCTGTTGCAAACCTAAAATGTGAAGTGATTCTTTGATTTACTGTTTTTCTTTCACTGGACATATGAGTGAATGTTAAAACAAAGAGTTGTGCATGTATTTTGCTGTTACCAATGGGTTCTTCTGATAAATCTTTCAGAAGTATGTAGATTTTGCCAGGAAATGTAAAAACTTTTTTGTATGTGCACTTATTGGCCACTCCACTAGGTATACTAGTTCAGCTGCTTTATAATACAAACATCTAATTAGCCAATCACATGACAGCTACCCAGTGCTTTTAAAAATGTGGTCAAGATGACCTTCTGATGTTCAAGTATCATCAGAATGAGTAGGAAAGGTGATTTAAGTGACTTTGAACTGTTGATCTGCTTGGAGGTTTTGCTCAACCATCTCTGAGGATTACACAGAATGGTCTGGAAAAGGTAAATATCCAGTGACCAGCAGTAGCTTTAACACGTGACTCAGCTTTTGGAAAGATCGTTTGCACAGAGGGTCACTTTTACTGATTAATTTAATAAAACAATACAACCATCTTTCTTTTATCACTTCATTTAGCCGGTGTGTAACCGGCTACAACTTTGCTACAACTCCAGTGCACGGTTAAAGATTAAAACAGTTTAATCCACATTTTAAACGGCGCCTGTCTCAAACAGCTAAAGAAACATTGCATTGAGGCATTCCTATTAACGCTAACACTGGTGATACAAATACATCACACGATCTGCGGGCTTATGAGTGCAAAGTTATTGTTTTTGTTGCCATTATTTTGGTACTTTCTACTTTCTAAAGAGAGCAGCTGACACTTGAAACAGTGATATTCTTCCACTTCTGTAATGTGGTAGCTGTTTAAGCGGTTTCACTTGTGATACGTCAACTCTAATGCCATCCCTGTTTGTCTCCTGAAGAAGGCGCCATAGATTATCCAACAAAAAAAAAAGTAGGATTTTTTTTTTTTTTAATTCCTGTTTCACACTGTCCTGCAGTTTCTGTCCCGCAGAAACACATATTTATTGCGCGTTGAAGAGTTAGTCGGGCACACGTAAAAAAAAAAAAAAAGAAAAAAAAAATGAAGTCCATGTTTTT
>VOQK01036635.1:18459-29359 GCA_015052645.1 Benitochromis conjunctus
TTTTCATCATTTGGTTTGCAGCTGCAGAGCTAAAACCCCGGAAAGGTAAGAGCAGACTGTTGATGCTTATTCTTTCCTGATCAATCGTGTGCTTGAGGGGGGCTTTAAATGTTGAGGAGGGGGAGAAAAGCATGAAAATGCGACTCAAATGAGAAAAGTTTGCTCGGATTCCGCGACAGCTTCACTCAGATATTAGGATTAACGTCATGTGCAGCTCCAGACATAACTTGAGTGTGTTTGCTGCACAGTTTTCTTTCCTTCTTGCTGTCACAGAAGTCAGCAGAAGTTAAATCATGACTTCTGTTTCTCTAAATAGTCTTAGGGAGCAGTCAGCTCTTTGGCATCTGACGTTTTTCACGTTTTAACCCAGTTTACACAACTCAAAGGTGAAAGTTGCTTTGGAAAATGTTTTATGCAGTACTGAAGTAGTGTGAATGTCTTTATTTTCTGCCGATTCGTTTATCTGCGCCATATGCGTTTCTCAGCAGCTCATCTTTTCTTTCTTTCTTTTTTTTTTTCTTTGACTCTCAGGGTCCGGGGTGGTGTGTACTTTCAAAGACAAGACATATATCCCAGGAGACAGCTGGCATCCTTATCTAGAGCCTTTTGGGTACATGTTCTGCATACGCTGTGTCTGCACGGAGGTAAAGTTAATACATTAAAGGGATATTACACCAAAAGAAGCTCAAGTTGCTGAAACAGCAACCTATAAACTCTGGGCTTTGCTCTCTTTTAGACAGGCCATGTGAAATGTAACACAATCAAGTGTCCTGTCCTGCCATGTGAAAACCCTGTAGCTGAGCCTCAGCAGTGCTGTCCGAGATGCACAGGTAGACTGACTCGTCAGCTTAACCTTTTGAGAGAAACTACTCCTGTTGTGATTTTTAAAGCATCCGTCCTGCTTGATGTGTTCTTCCCCCTCTCCCAGACGAGCCGAGGATTCCTGCAGGGCTGAGGGCTTCGGTGAAATCCTGCAGGTATAATGGGAGCATTTATCAGCCCGGGGAGACATTCACCAAACACAACCTCTTCCCATCCAAGCAAAGCAATCAGTGTGTTATGTGCACATGCTCTGTGAGTTCAGTCTAATTTGGTACTTTTATTTCTTAGTTTCTGAATAAAGAGTTTTCACTTTTCGGGGAAAGTTTCCATGTGATTGTATAAAGGATGTAAAAGGCAAAAGAAATAGCAATGTAATCCATGTTAAAGTGTTAGATATGTAAAGAAAAATCATATACGTACACGTGTTTGTTTTTTTAAGTATAGCGTTATTGCATGTATGAAAAGAAGTAGCTGCCAGTGTTATGCAGTTGTAAGTGAAATGTGTTGTTGTCTTGCTTTGGCTGTGATGTGCAGATAATACAGCGTGGACTTTCAAATATAGTGCAGTGTGACAAGCTAATCTTATAAGCTTTTAAGTGCTTTTGCTAAAAATGTTGTGCAAAAACAGAATAAACAACTATTATCTAACCAGTGAAAACAGCATTCATCACATTTCTTTGCTGTGCTGTATCTCAACAAAGAGCAATTTGTTTTATTGGTAGCGATATGATGTGCTGTTAGAATACATGTTGCTATCACAGCGTGATTATTAGTACAACATTATCTAATGCATTCCACTTTTTACAATAGATAATTCTCCAATGTCATTTTTTTCTTAATACTTTTTTTCTTATCGCAGGATGGAAACATCTTCTGTGCTCTGAAAACCTGCCAACCTATCACCTGTTCCTCCCCCGCATCTGTTCCAGATACCTGCTGTTTGCTGTGTAAAGGTAGTCAATCTTCTCTAGCTGACAAAATGCCTTTATTCAGTTTCCAAGATGGAATTCACGAAGCAGTAAGGAGCACTTTTTTAGGATTTTCACATATAGGTTAGGAGTCGAGCAATGTAGCTGATTAATAAGACTATTTGTATTGATATTGATCTATATTCCCCTTTGATCTTTTTCTCTTAGATCATGGCATCAGTGGGTCCTCATCAACTGAGGATGGAAATCATCAGCTAAACAGAGGCGTTGTATGTATTTTTCTGATTGCGTTCATGGGAATTTTACCTGCATTTGAAAATTACATTTCAGTTTAGTTCAAGACTGCAAAGTGGTCTCACGAGTTTAGCAGCTGAAGTTTTATTAGAGGGCTTCAAATCTGACAGGATCTGGTGAGCTCTCCTTGTCCGTGTCACCACGGTCACGATAAAAGTCGGAACAAGCAAACTGATTTTTTTCCCTTGTCCAGCTATCCGCCCAACTTGGCATCATATTGTTCAGATTCTTTGTGAATCACCCATTTGCTGTGATTGTTAGTGACAAAGGCAAAATCTGTGGTTCATTTGGCCCAATCACTGCACGACACTGAGCTGCATTGTCATCCTAGTTATAGGGGAAAAAAATGAGCTAACAGCAGTGACTCAGCTGTCTTGAGCAATGTTATTAACTTTAATGATTTGGGGCATCTTCTGATGTTCCTTCAGCTTTCACTTTGGGGGCAAAGCAAGTAGATCCAGTAGCTAAATACATGAAGGATAACTGCATTGTGTTTTGTTTTACATAGAGGCATTCGGTTGATCAGTGCTCTGGAGAGCAGAGCAGGGTGCGGTCCAACCGTGCCACTGTACCCAGGACCTCTCCTAGAGGCCTGAGTCTCAGTAAACTCAACCTTAAAGGGGCTTCAGAGACCACCGTGAAGATTTTGTTGCAGAGGAAACACCAAAGAGGTGAGACTTTGTCAAAACAGAAAGATCATTTGTAGGTATTTTATTTTATGGACATGGTTCTCACAACTTTACAATCGTTTCCATATGTAGCACAACACTCAGATGTTTTCCATTTCTCTCAGCGTGTTTATACAATGGCAAGACATACTCTCATGGAGACATGTGGCACCCAGTTTTGGGTAAAGTCCTGGAATGCATCCTGTGCACTTGTACTGACGGCATCTCGGACTGCAAACGCATCACATGTCCCACCCAGTACCCTTGCCAACATCCTATGAAGTCAGCGGGAAAGTGCTGCAAGACTTGTCCAGGTAGTCAAACAATGCTTGTAACATGATGAGCTGTTTATACAGATCTGATGTTGATGGACTGTAAACATCATCCATTCAACTGCTCTCCTAATTGTTTTCCCCAGAGACTAAAGCCGAACGTAACCAGACCCAGTGCTATCTCGGACATAAAAATAACCTCTTGGTGTATAAAGTTGAATCAGCTTTGAATGTTGACTCACCCAACACAGTTAGGATCATTGCTGTTGAAAGACAAAGCACTGCTGAAGTTGAAGTACAAGTATGGAACACTATAGAAGGTACTGCACCCACTATATGTACATGTTTTTCAAATGTGCTCATTTTTTCTTGCTGAGTAGCAGATGAGAAGATTGTGAGCATATATAGGTTTCCTGATTGTTCAGTATCATCAGTCACTTAGCATACAGAGTGGCTTTCATTCACTTTAGAGGTGCTGGTCAGCAGATTCTGTTACCTCAGCGAAGCTTTTTTCCTCAAATTTCAAGTCTTTATGATAGTGTAAGTTAACTCCCTACAATAGACTGCACATAAAAGATGTACCACTGCTCCAGCTCTGAGAACTGAACCCCCTGCAGAAATGCCTTAAATCTAAATTATTAATAATGACCAGCAAGTGGTAATTTCTCTGATTTGTACCAAAAACACATGAAAATCTATGAGAAAAAGTGGGTCTACCTTGTGGTTCATGCTACCACGTGAGCATGGAGTGTCTTCAGCCTTGGTTTAAAACCAAGACAGCAATAGAAGAAATCCTGAACTTAAGGCTTTAAAAGGGTAGTTCACCAACCCAAAAGTAACATTATGGTGGTTACATCCATCTTTGATATACAGCTCAGTCGGCTCCCAATCATAGCTTTATAATAAAAATATGGGCACAATCGTGTGTGTCATGAATGTCGTTCTTCTCACCAAACACTTGACAACAAAGTGAAAAGGAAATAGAAAGCCAATTAGAACAAGGTGGGAATGCTGTGTAAAATGTAAACAGAAACATCATATTTTATTCACAATAGAGCACAGAAAACATATAAAATATTAACACTGAGAAAATGCATCATTTTAAAATTAAAGTATGTTCTTGATGGTTGCAACGTGCCTCAAAAAAAGTTGGGACAGGGCCATGTTTGCCCGTGTGTAGCCACCTCTCTTCTTTCAACAACAGCCAATACATGTGTGGACTTTTAAGAGACTTGTCCCATTCTTGTCCGATATGAAATTATTGCTGAAACAGTCCTGGGTCTTCTTTGTTGTATTTTTAATTTCATCACACGCCAAATGTTTTCAGTTGGTGAAAGGTCTGCACTGCAGCGGGCTAATTGGGCACCCGAACTCTTCTGCCACACAGCCATGCTGCTGTAGATGGAGTATGCAGTTTAGCATTGTTTTGCCGAGATGCAAGACCGTGTATATACCTTTGAGCACTGATGGTGCCTTTCAAGCTGCCAAACCCATGACTGCTAATGCACCTCTATACTTCAGAGGTGCAGCATTATTTACAGCAGACGCGTGTAAATCAGTAACATTCCTTCATCTGATGAGCATTATGCGTTACAACAAACTGAGCCTCCTCCTATGTAGTTCTAAGGATGCGGCATCCATGTTTTCTAAGACAAATTTCAAATTTTGATTCATCTGACCTCAGGACAGTTCTCCACTTTGCCTCAAATGTTTAGGCCCAGAGAAGACAGTGATGTTTCCTGATCATGTATACATGTGGCTTCTTCTTTGCATGACAGAGCTTTGACCTGCATTAGTTGATGGCACAGTGAACTGAGCTCATGCAGTGATTAATGCAGTGCCGAAGATCATGGGCATCCAGTACTGATTTTTGGCCTTTTCCCTTGAGCACAATTTCTCCAAATTCTCAGAATCTTTTGGTGATATAATGTACTCAAGATGATGAAAGTTTTCAATTTTATACCAAGAAAAATTATTCTGAACTTGCTCCACAATTTGCAGTTTTAGCAGATTAATGACTACCTTTAATTCGATTCTACTGTATTTATGTAGCACCAATTTAGCCACCCTAAGGTGCTTTATAGTGTAAGGTAAAAATGCTGCAATATTAGAAAGACACTCCTACACAACCCCCTATGAGCAAGTTCTTGGAGACAGTGGCAAGGAAACACTCCAACTGAGCAGGAAGGGACAGCCATCTCTTGTGATTGGTTGGGAGTGAGGGAAGGGAGAGAGAGAGAGACAGAGTTTTATAATTACTAATGATTAAATGCAGAATGTTTTATAAACACACAGGGAATGAAAAGAGATGACTACATCTTAGAAACTCTGCCTTGCCTAGTTGCTCTTTTTACCCAGGCATGTTACTAACCTGTTGCCAATTAATCTAATTAGCTGTAAAATGTTCCTCCAGCTGTTTCCTTTTAGTACAACTTACTTTTCCCATCTATTGGTGCTCCTGCTCCAAAGTCTTTGAGACGTGTCGCTGCCGTCGAATTTAAAAATAAGCAATTTTTGGTGGTAAAATAGTCACATGTCCCAGTTTAAACGTTTAATATTTTTTCTGTGAAAATTACACATCATTTAATTCTGTTTTTATTTATTTCCCCTCAACTCTTCCGGAATTGGGACTATAGTTTCCAAAATGTGAAAAGCAAGACAAACGTACAGCACGGCTGCACCTCTGTGTGATTCTCCTCTGAGTTCTTTATTTTTACAGGCGTTTTACAATTAATGGAAATTGGCGACGTTCAAAGGAAAGACATTTTGGATCATCCAGAGAACTGCACGTTGCTCACAACACTCGATGAAGGTTTGTTCTTGAATTGATTGATTGATTTATATGGCAGAGTTTGAAATCATTATTTTAGATTTATTTTACTGTGATTTTGTGTGTGTGTGTCAGGTTTACATCAGTTCTAATTTATTTTTCAGAGACGTGGAGAAAATTTAAAGAGGAAGGAGAAAATCTGAGTAAAGCTCCTCAGACCACAATTTGTGAAGATGGCATTCGGGAGATTGTGACTTTCCTAAATCCTAAGCAGACTGAAGGCCTGTGTTCACCCTAATTGTCGCTCTTTATATCGTTATTCAGAATAACTACTTGGATGTGCAAGTCAAATATATTATCTATACTGTTTTTAATCCATCTTTGACCATCATGTTTTAATCATCACATATTTCAGTTTTAAACTATTAGGTTACACAGCACAGGCTGTAGCGGTGCACTCGACAGCTGACTTACTTATGATGTGTACTTGTAATAATTCAAAAACTATCATGAATTTAGCTAGGTGCTATAATTACAAACAAAATGTGAAAATGTGAATAAGAAATGTGGATTTCTTAGCAGCTTCTTTCAGCTGTAATTTTGGGACGAAGGCTTCAAAGACTGTTTTGGCATTCACTAAGTGGGATCAGTATTTCTGGAAGAAAAAAAAAAACTTTGCTTAACTACACGAAAGGAACTTGTATTTTAATATAAGTTGGATTAGAAGCCACATTTTGTTTGTTTGTGTGATCATCAAAGTATTTATTGTAAATACAACAAGTTTTTGTCACCTTATTTAAAGGGTATTGTTTCCTACATGATTTCTGTGTATATACATGTGACTGCTTGAATGTTTTTTTTTCTTGAAGTAGTTTGAGGCATTACATGGGGCTAAATGCACAGCTTTTTGCAATTGTGCCTTTTCTGATGTTAGCTAAAGACCTATTGTAGCTTCTTTTTGTATGCAGCTGCACAGTTTGTTGTAATAGCCTGACATTTTACTGCTCCACATACCTTTTGTGTATTTTACAGTGGCTGATGTAGTTGAATGCACTCTGTACCACCCCTCATGGGTATAAATACCTTAAAGTTTTCTCTGATCTGTGTCTTGCTGTTATGTATGAAAGGATACATTTCAGTCACAGTAGGAATGAAGAATTCTACTTGAGGTGGGTTGTCTAGCTGTTTTTGAGAATGATTTGCTGATTCATCAGTGGTCTGCACGCCGGCTACAGCAGTGCAGTCCTAAGACCTTCATCGCCTGGAGGCTTCCAATAACTAGAGCTCCGGAAGGCCGGATAAACTGTGTTCCAGCTGGAAATTAAATGTTATCAGAGGCATGGCAATCAAAAGCAGAAGTTGAAACTAAACCTTGAAACTCATATTCTCCGAACAGCCACAACATTGAAACTACCCATGTAGTTTGTATATGTGTGCCACAAAATACAGCTCAGACACATCAAGACATAAACTCTAGAAAACCACTGAAGGTTGTACTGTTTCAACGAATCGAGATGTTAGCACTATACAGTGCCCTGAAAACGTGTTTGCCTCCTTCCTGCCTCCTCTTAGTTTTTTGCATATTTGTCATACTTACACATGTCTCTGAGCATAAACAAATGTAATATTAGACAAAGATAACCCAGGTAAATACAAAATCGAGTTCTTAAATAAATACGAGAAAAAAGCTATGCAAAGCTGCCTGGCCCTGTGTGTAATAGTAATTGGCCCTCATTGTTAATTAACTGTGATTAACCAAATTTTTTTGTGGAAACCAGAGTTCAGTTTAACTAGCCACACGCAGGCCTGATTAATGCCAGACTGGTTGAATCAAGAAATCACTTAACCAGAAAAGATCTTACAAAGTGAAGTAGGCTAAAAGAACTAAAAAACAAACACAAACACATTGTGCCACAAAAGAAAGAAACAGCCGAGGAACAAATTTACTGACATCGGTCAGTCTGGAAAGGCTTACAAAGTCAATTCTAAGGCTTTGGGACTCTAATAAACCACAGTGAGAGCCATTATACACACATGGAGGAAACTTGGAACAGTGATGAACCTGCCTACAAGACTCACAGAAGAGCCCAGAACAACATCTAAAGACCTGCAGGCTTCACTTGCCTCGGTTAAGGTCAGAGTTCATGATTCAGCAATAAGAACAAGACTGGAAAAAATGGCATCAATGAAAGAGTTCCACAGGCTCATTACGTGCCTAATTGACATTAGCACATTTTTCTATGCTAAAATTCTAGTTCTATCTAATATGAGAGCAACTCAGGATTCCGTATCTTGCCCAAGGCTATGAATCAAACCACCAACCTTCTGACGTGCTCTACCCCCTGAGCTACAGCCACTGTAATGATCACCGCCTTTGTGTGTTGGTGTAGCAACAGCTCATTTCCAGATACTTGGGACCAATCCCTCAACAAACTTACAGTTTTGGAAATTGGATTTGTAAATGTGTTTCTCAAATTTGTTGTCATTATTGTGTCCTTACCAAAAACATCCCTTGCTTGTGAAGGTCACAATAAACTCTAATTCTGAAACATGCTTAAAATTAAAGGTCGGCTCCTTTACTTGGTCTGAGCACATTCTGATGTCAATTACTTAAAATCCCAGAGTAATGGTGGCTACTGATTTTATAAAATAGTGGTCAAAAGATTCTGACACTTTCACTGAAATATGCATTAAGTTTCCATTTATCTGAATTTAATATTTTTTGTTGACAATATTATCCTGTCGTTTCATTTAAGTGATCCCAAATTAACTTTGAGTTGCCCTCTGCTTTTTGCCCCCCAGCTTGCTGTCACTCCACCGGGTCGTCAGACCACTGGGTGGGTGGGCAGGCGGCGTGGACGTATGGCTGAGAATGAGGAGCCATGGAGTTTGAAATTGATACCAAAGGTGTATCTACCAAAACTCAAATTTGAGTTTGAATCTCAGTGACTTTGACCTCAGGGTCAGAGGTCACATTTTCTAAAAATCTTGTGAATGCGATAACTTGAGACCAAGTCGACGAATGATTTTAGCTTTCATAGTTCCCTGATAACCTTGTTTCTTAAAATAATGAAATGATATCCAGTGTTAGCTTTGTTTAATTTGCGTTTTGTAAGCCATCATCCCTTTCATCAGTTCCAATAAGTATTTAACCAGTGAAGACATTGTTTTTTGTTTTAGTTATTGTAATGTTTTAGAAACGATGTCAAAAGCATTCTGCAGTGTTTTTCCTCAAAACTGACTCCTAATATCAATTAATAATAACAACAATAAAAAAACTAAATAACAACAATTAATTTGCTGTCCACTTAAATACATTTATTTGCCAAAAATCATCTTGATGATCTGCAAGACAGATGATATTCTGTAGATGGACAAGACAAAAGCGGAACTTTTTGGAAGCTTTGAGTCCCGTTTACATCTGGTGTAAAACTAACACAGCGGTTCATAAAAAGAACACCAACAGTCAAACACAGTGGCGGCAGTGTGATGATCTGGGGCTGCTTTGCTGTTTAAGACCTTGAAGACTTGCTGTAATCGATGGAACCATGAGTTCTGCTTTCCATCCATCAGTTTGGACCCTGAAGCTCAAGGACAATCAGGCTATGCAGCAGGACAATGATCCAAAACACGCCAGCAAGTCCACCTCTGAATGGTTAAAAAAACTAAAAACAAACAAATAAAGGTTTTGCAGTGGCCTAATTAATGTCGGGATCATAATCAGATTGAGATGTTTTGGCATGACCTTAAAAAGGCCCTTCATGCTCAAAAACCTATGTGCCTGAATTACAACAAGTCTGCAAAGAATGGTGGGCCAAAAACTCTTCCACAGTGATGTGAAAGACTCATTGCCAGTTATTGTAAATGTTTGATTGCAGTTCTTTATTTTTGCCAAGGCTGGCACAAGCAGTTATTACATTTAGGGAGCAATTATTTTCTTCCCTTAAAAAATGATATCATAATTTAAAAAACTGCAGTGTTAACTGTCTTGAACTGTCATACCCTCTCCAAG
Organism: Benitochromis conjunctus; assembly: GCA_015052645.1. Classification (NCBI taxonomy): domain Eukaryota; kingdom Metazoa; phylum Chordata; class Actinopteri; order Cichliformes; family Cichlidae; genus Benitochromis; species Benitochromis conjunctus. The sequence continues at coordinate 28,227 of VOQK01036635.1, forward strand.
TAAGTGATGCATATGCACCTTGTTAGCAATACATTACTCAGTGTTTAATATCCTAGACAAACTAAGGGCTCATTGAATTTGTCACTGTAATGTTTGTAAAGTTTTAAATGGCGTCACAATATATACATCATCATTCTGATGAATCAGCTTGGTGGATGTGCAGTATCGCGCTCTCTGTCTTCTTTAATCGTGCTTTATAGTTTGAACAAGCATAACTGATGTTACATCCAAACCAGCAAGAACAAAGGGATTATTATTCAGGGAAGAACTCTCTAATAAATAATTCTCATGAATAGAGATGAGTTTTTAGGGGTTTAATCAATGCCAGGAGAGGAATATTCAAATAAAATTGTTAGACTTTTCACAGTGTGCCACATTTTGCAAGTCAGTGATGCTTTGAAGCTCTAAGAGACTTTGTATTGTTGCACAGAATCGGGGGAAAAAAGGTCCTGTTACACAGTGGGCATGCTAATTTTTTTTTAATCTTCTAACTTAAATGAATACGAGTAGAAATTCAAGATATTGCGTGGCATTAATCACAGTAAATTCTTACATATTAATCCCATATTACACAGATGTGAGCCAGAGGAAATTATGGCTTATTAAAACACAATAATTGGAATAAATTAATTATTTAATAATACCATTTATTTCTATAGCACCTTTCTAATTCAAAGATACAAGGTGCGTCACAGAATTTCTAATGATCAGTGGCATTAAAACATTCCTAATTACACAGAATAAGTCAAATAAGACTGAAGCATTACCAACATGGACGTAGCCACTGTGAATCTTCTTTGGTTTGTTGATCCAAGTAGTTGAAGTGAAGTGTTTTGTTTTCTTTGGAATAACAAGTTACCATATTTAGACAAATGCATGATATATGTCCTCAATGCTGGCGACCTGTCCAGTGTGCACCCTGCCTCTCGCCCCATGGTAGCTGGGGTAAGCTCCAGCCCCCCCTGCGACCCTGAACTGTGGAAGAGAACGGATGGATGGATGGATGGCGTGGAGTGGAGTGGAGTGAAGTGCTAGTTATGAGTTGACGCTCTCAGTCAAACTGCAGTCTTAAATTGTGTGGGTGCAATGCACAGACACACAGGCACACTTGCTTATTAGTGCTAAGAAACAGA
>VOQK01036742.1:8739-24272 GCA_015052645.1 Benitochromis conjunctus
TAAAATTACTTTGTATGTGTGGACCAAATCTACTATATCTGATCCATCAGGTGTTGTTTTCAAGAGGGGGCTGTGCAGTCAAAAAGAGTGGACTGATATGTTTGTGGGGGAAAACAGAAAAAAAAAAAGTTGTAAATAAAATATTTTTTAACTTTTTACTTGAAGCCTGTCTCTTCTTTAAAAGTTAAGTGTGCTCACACATGGTTCATCAAAAACCATTTTTAAATACTACATTTCCTAAAGGCATTCCAGTCATTCAGACTCTTGGAAATCTGCTTTACAGTCATTACATCAGCTGCTCCTCGGTGTCTATTACCAAACACACACACACACGCCCTGTTGGAAAGATTGCAACATATGAACTATGCTGCACTGTGCCGGAAGACCAAAGTCTGTGGATACAAATATGAACAGCAAGCAGGGAAGTGGTTTTACTTTTTTAGAGTTCTGGTTTTTTGGTTCTGTTTTTTTTTTCTTCGCTTTTTCTTTTAGGTGGCATTACATTTTGTCTTTTTTATTTTTACAGACAATAACAAAACAAAAAAAGAGGTAGGGGTTGGGGGGGGGGCTTATAGGAATTCTTGGAAAAATAGAATTGAGATGGGATTGCGTGCGACAACAAGGTCAAACTCAGGACATCAATTATTAACCCACTCGAACATCAGGTCAACTCAATGCCTGGCGCAACTTCACAAAGCTCTCTGACTGGCTGGCTCTTTGCCAAACAACAGCTCACAGTGTGTGATCACATGTCTCACTCACAGGAGATGCAAGGGGTTAATCTCGGTGACAAAAAAACACTCTTGGGGTAAGTCGCTACAGTTAACACTGTGATCTTTTTTATCAGCTGCTAGGTTGATATATCAGAAGACCTAAATCTAAACAGGTAAAATAAACAACATATGCTATTGAAAAGTTAAATTGAGACATAAAAATGCTATCTGTCTCAGGTCTAAAAATATGGTGTTTTTTCTTATGTAACTAATGAACTTCCGTCTTTATTTATCGGCCTTTAACAGTTAAACCTTAGTAAACAGCTGCTTTTGTCAGTGAATCAGACATACTTATCATCATTATCTACACCCAGCCTCTTTATGAAAAATAAAACCATGTTTTTCCTTCTTTCTTACCTCTGTAACATGCCTCCATATGCCCCCAAAATTTGTACTGTAATAAATAGTTATACATGTATTATTGTTGTATATAGGAACTTTATAATCCAGCTGATGAGCTGTTTCCTGGAAACCAGTGGCCTCTGCTCTTTCTCTTTCTGACTAACCTCAAGCTCAGTGTCGTCATTGTGGGGAGGAAATAACCCTAAATTATTAATGTGTCACACCATTAAACTATAAAATATACAGTTGCGGTCAGACGTTTACATACACTCATCATGGGCATGAAAGCCATGGTAATTTGTGGCTTTTAATAATTTTTCTGAACTGTTTTTTTTTGTGGTACAACATGCATCTTTGACCTTTGACCTTACAAAAATAAGAATTGGATGTACAAGTTTGAATTTATTTTGGCTCAATTATATACATACACTTGCTTAAATCTTTTAATGTGATGCTGAAAGCTCAACAATGTCTTTTAACTTGACAAGGCCTAGACCTGTTAAATTCTCATTCATGATCATGACGGACCACAGACAAATTATTTTATTGTGGCAGAAAAAGGCTTTGTTTGACTGAACTTGATGGACTGATTAATACTTAGAACAATAAAAAAAAGCCCAAGGAACTCGGTGAAGAGCTAAGAGGGAGAACTTTAAATTTACACAAGTTGGGAAGGTGTCTTGGAGCCATTTCTAAACAACTGCAGATTCCAAGATAATCAAGTCAAACTATTGTACACAAGAACAAGTTATTTCAGTGTGTCACCACTTTGCACAGGTCTTGAAGAAGACCTAAACTGTCCCCTTCAAATTAGAGGAAATTGGTTGTTGAAGAACAAACCAGAGCCACCAAGGCTCAAGCCTGCCATGAACAGGAAATTGCTGAAACACCGGTGTCTCTGTCATCAGTGAAGCAAATTTTACATTCCCATGGACTCAGATGGTGTCAGCCTCGAAAGATGCCTTGGCTCCAAAATCAACACTTTCAAGCTCGTCTGAAATTTGCAGCTGAAAAAGCAAAAAGGCTTCTGGAGAAAAGTTTCATTCACAGATGAAACAAAGATTGAGCTTTTTGGCCGCAAGAGGTGACGTGAGCAAAAGCGAGATTTTCAAATCTAAGAACACTGTACCAGCTGTCAAGCATGGTAGTGGTAGCTTCATGCTCAGGGGCTGTTTTTCTGCCAGTGGTACTGGTACATTGCACAAAGGGAATTAAATAATGAAGAAGGGGGACTACCACCAAATTCTTTAACTTCATAGCAAATCAGTAACTAAATGGTTGAAACCCGGATACAACTGGTTGTTACAACAAGACAATGATCTCACACACACATCAAAACTGGTTTTGAAATATATAAACCAGGCTAACATTAAGCTTCAATTAAGTGCAATTCACTGTATTTATATAGCACCAAATTTATATTGTAAAGTGAAGACCCTACAATAATACAAAACCCCAACAAAACCTCAACAATCAGATGACCCACTATGAGCAAACACAGTGACAGTAGGAAAGAAAAACTGTCTTTTAACAGGAAGGAACCTCTGACAGAATCAGGCTCAGAGAGGGGCAGCCATCTCCTGTGACCAACTGGGGGTGAGGAGACAAAGACAAGACAAAACCCACATTGTGAAAGAGAGCCAGAGATCACTGAATAACTAATGATTAAATGCAAAATGGTGATTAAAGATCTAGAGAGTTAAAAAGTGTGGTGAAGACAAAACACAGTGCATCATGGGAAGCCCCCAGCAGCCTTGACCTATTGCAGCATAACAAAGGAAGGAGCCAGTGTCACCTGGTCCAGCCGTAACGATAGGCTTTATCAAAAAGGAAAGTTTTAAGGCTAATCTTTGAAGCAGAGAGAATGTCTGTCTTCTAAATCCAAACTGGGAGTTGGTTCCACAGAAGAGGGGCCTGAAAGCTGAAAGCGCTGCCTCCCATTCTCCTTTTAAATACTCTAGGAACAACAAGTAAGCCTGCAGTCTGAGAGCGAAGTGCTCTAATGGGGTGATACGATACTATAAGTTCTTTGAGATTATTCAAGACCTTGTGTGTGGGGCGAAGGATTCTAAATTTAATTCTGGAATTAACAGGGAGCAATGAAAAGAATATACTTTTCTTTATATGGGGAAAATATACTCTCTTTCTAGTCCCTGTCAGTACTCTCATTGCCTGAAATTACCATGACATTCATGCCCATGATCTGTCACAATCGGGCTGTGTGCAGGCAGGAGAGTACCCAGACGCAGACTCACGGAAACGGGACTTAAACTAAAAAAACGGCTTTATTTGCAGAAAGGGGAAATAAACAATACAAAACAAAACTGGGAAACCTAATGAACTGAACACTCGGAAAAACACACAGAGAATCACACACAACCATGAGGGAGATCGCGACATGTGGATGAGGGAGACGCAAACATAAATACACAGAAGGATAATGAGGGAAACGAGGACACACGGGGAACACAGGTGATACAAATTAACATGACACCACAGGGGAAGCAAAACAAGATACGCAGAACATGGAAACACAAGACCTTCACAATAAAACAGGAAACTGGGGAACATGACACAGGAGTGGAGAAGAGGCAGACGAGAGGGAGCGGGGAAACACGAAGGAGCACGAGGGAGAGAGAGAGAGGAGACAAGAGAGAGAGAGAGACGATGGACTGGGGAAACATAGATAAACATGGAATAAACCACAAGGAAGGGAAGCAAGACACAAGAACACACATAAACACAAGTACACAGGGGCAAAGACACAAGGGGAACTCTAATGAACAATTCTAAACAGAACCACCAATAGAAAAACTCTAGACTAACACAAAATCATACAAAACCACAAAAACACAGAAAAACTCAAACTGCTGGGTCACTGACCCAGGACCGTGACATGATGACTGTATGTAAACTTTTGACCTCAACCTATATCTATGTATGTTATTACTAATGGTATTTTTAAAAAATACAGTAGGTAGATAGAAAAAAAATCAAAGTTCTCTTTTATATCAGTATTAATCTTTTATTATTCTTTTATTTTCTTCACCTGGTGAATTTTCCAACTTAAGCTCTATTTCTGGCCATTGGGTAATGCAATGTAAAATGTAAACCATGGACTCAAACGATATGACAAGAAATAATGTGATTCTGAAATGACACCAAAGCTGAATCATATGTGCACTAAAGGAAAAGATGTATATCACTTTAGTGAAGAGGTTTTCGCTAAAAAACAGCTGCTTACTCTAACTGAATGACACAATCGTAGCGACAAGAGTGAAACTAGAGAGCGTGTTGGTTTCTTCGAGTCCAAGAAACCAGTGCAATTACCTGAAAAGTTAAAGCTCAACAAAGCTGAGAAGTACTGAAGTATATGAAGCACTATACAATCGATACAAATTACAGTACAAAATAATACTCACTGTAGTCACTTTAAACCATTAGTTACACCACAAACATAAGTTTGAATTGTTTTAAGTAATCAAATGATGTTCCTACTTAAAAACATGACATTAAACTTGCTTCAGCTTCTTATCATGTCAAATCATGGAATCATGGAAAACTATTACATTTAGAAATTTGAGGGTGTGAGGGTCAAATCGGTTTTCGCTTGCCTCGGAGTGACAGTGTTGCATTATGGGTGTGGGAATTCAAATAATGGAACAGAGTCCAGTTACTCAACAAGCCAAGTACAGAGTTGAGGCACTTGACACGAAATTGAGTAATTTAGTGTGACACGACTTAATCATTGTACTAGAGTAATTATTAACTATTAGTTACTAGTTACTTCATGTAGATAATACCATGAAATATAAGAACAGTTAAGTATTTTTGCATCTCAAACCACCCAGTTTTATATAGAAAAGCTGAAAACATCTTTCACTGCAGCCTAATGTCTAATAACCTTATACACATAAGGCACTTATACAGAGTATTTGTACATTTTTAAGTAGTTTTTCCAAATATTTCCTTCCTTTTTCTCATGACAACTACAAGCTCTGATCAGGCTGAATGCCTGTGAGTTGTAAAAGGGGAAAGCCAGGCACAAGTGCTGAGAGCAAAGCCTGGAGGACGTGAGAAAATAGCTGAATAAAGGGGACGTTTGGCCCCTAAAAATAAGCCTTTGAATTGGCAGATGATTGTGGGGGTTTCTGGCTCGGGGCCGGATGGTCCTCTCGGATGGCTGATGATGATGGTAATTAAATCTGTTCTTTATGTCGAGTCAGCATATCCTCACTTTGTTGCAGTCCGGTCTCTGCTGACCGAATCCTGCCAAGATTCCCGAGCTGATCGGCCAAATAATTTTCAGAAAGTATATTTCTGCCCTTCTCTGTCCACACAGAGCCAAGTCCAAAGATAGCATTTGTGATTTACACGGGGAAGTTTTATTTTCGTTTGAGCTCCTTAAGAAACGGCAGCTTCATTTTTCTTTATTCTCTTTTGTTTTAGTGTCAGAGAGGAATTCAACTCCCACCAGTGTATGATACCTGACATGTGTGTATCCCCTGAACAAGCCCTGTTTCTGAAGTGATACACCTGCCACTGTGAGGCAAATAGAGCTCTCGAGACTGTGTTTTATTAAGTCTGTTGTTTACACAGAAAACACCAAAGAATTAAGGCGCTTCGTGTTCATGTGAGGCAAACGTTTTAATCATTCTGTTGAAGAAATTATATGGATTAGAGCCTTTTATGAAGAGACAGTTCCTGTTCCTATTGTAAAACAATTACAGCCGCTATAAAATGCAATAAAACACAGGCTAATACAGTTCCCTGTATCTGCTTTATGACAATATTTCATCATCAATTTTCTTGTTTAATACTTATAACTCAATCCATTTTTCAGAAATGCAAGAAAGGGATTGTGATGTCATCCTTCAGTAATATCACCTGATGTCAAGCAAAAGTCATATATAATGTTTCTTAGATGACTAAAGTAGTGCCATGTTACATCACACTCGTGTGATGCAGCCCAGCATGTAAATGATAAGATTGAAATTTACAAATAAAATCACGTGCTGCCGTCCGCCAGCATTTCTCGAATGGTGTGATTTGTAGTTTAATAGCCAAACCTTCCATCACATCACTCACCTGACTTTCTCTTTGTCAGGTAGATTTTTTCCCAGTGATTCACTCACTGTTCAGCACCATTTGCTAACGTAAAATTACTGCAGTGCAACATGACTTAACCTCTTCTCTCATGTGACTCTGACAAGGGTACAGGTAATGAATATACCTGTCATTCCAGAGTTCCTCAAGTGAAAGGACTCGTATTCATGTCTCAGAGTTTCTTCAGTTTGCCGTGTGCGGACAAGCACCTTTCAACAAATAAAACATTTTCAGATATTATTAGAAAGATATTTATGATAGATTTAAGGAGTCTTGGGTTACAGTGGTGGTGGGTCAATCATTTTCAGGCAAGCAAGTTCTCAAAGGTTCAGGCGCCCCCCCTCTCCCCACACACACACGCAACCTTTATGATAATATATTTTACATGCCTTTATCAATAACAATGGCACCAGCTATTGTCTTTTATTGTTGTGGACTAAAAAAAGAATCTTCATTCAGTTTATTTTCACTCCACATTTTTCCTCCTGGTAATCCCCCCCCCTCTCACCATGGGGAACCCCACAGTTTGAGAACCACTGGCTTAAGGACAGGAAATAGGGGACAAAACCCTCCCACCTACTGTTCACTGTTTTATTGTTTTTTTTTAACCAGTGAGCTATCATGTGTTAAGGCTGTTCTCCAGTTTCCAGCAGTGACTGTCTTCTGGAATTTTCTTTATGTTTTCCATACAGATGTTAATGCGTTAATTTCCTCTGTCTGCAACAAAATAATTAAGATGATGCTCTGGTTTAGTGTTTTTAGTGTTTATGGTACAAATGGACAAACAAACCTTAATTTAATGAGTACTATATACAGATTATACCCTCTGAATATCAACGTGTCACTACAGGGTTATTGTGGCCCAAAGAATTTGCAGTAAGGATCGCATCGCTCCAATTAATTTTTAAAGAAAATAAAAAATCTTATACTGTTAATAATGGAGTCTAATCTCTCACTTTGTTATTGTGTGTTCTGTCTCTTTTTAAACCCCCTTCGCCCCCCCTCAGACCTATCATCAAAGTATCGTGCGGTTTTCTTGTAAATTCGACTCTTACTGGCAGCCGCCTTGTAGTCTGTCACAGTTTGATGCGTTTCTGTCTTTCATGTCAGAGCTTTTAAAAAATCATTCTTTTCACAGCATCTTTTACTCTTCTTTATTATTGTGTGCTTTCCAAGGTTAAAATCTGAGAAGAATGGATACGATTTCTTCAGAGAGAGCCAGTCAGTGATATGAGTTATCCTGCTGTAGTTGATGGTGCATCTTCTCCAAATCAAGGATTCCAGGTGGAAGATTAGATGTGCTGTCAGAAAGGCCAGAGTTTAAGATTTCCCCCATTTGTAGCTTTCTGTGGTTATGTGGTTATTTCCAGTAGTTTCTCAATGTGGCTTTAATAAAACTAAGCTTTCCAGAGGTGCAGAGTGACCAAGAGTCCATTTTTCTTTTTTTTTTACACAAGCTGCATATCCGCAAGTAGAATCTCGGCCTGCCAATGAAAAGGCAGAACAACACTGACACTGAAATCTCAACCTGTCTACATTTTGAGACACTCACACAATCCGAGAAGACGTTAAAGCAACATAAACTGTGATTAATAAAAGGTGCATCGTGCTGATGAAGGTTTGTTCTGTTAAAAAAGCCTGTTTCCAAACAATTATTCCCTAAACATGTGTTCCTGACTGCTGGAAATAATGGAAATTTTATATGATCGAGAGCCCTGGTGCTCCATAAAGTAGTGTGATATCTCCCTCTGTTGACTGGTAACTGCTATAACAGGGTAATTTTCCTCATGAGGCGCTAAACAAAACCAGACTGTCACGCTGCGGTGAACTGGTCACACGTCCTCTCCATGGCTGCTGATTCTGAAGGAAAAACTTCTCTGATGTCAACACAGCAAACCAACCCTTTAGTTTATGACAATGACTCAGGAATCAGTTGATTATTTCAGGGTAGCGGTTCAGGTCAGAGAAAGAGCACATTCAGCTGGAAAGGGTGAACACCTTCACATCTCTCTAATGATTACAGATTTCTGCAAACATACATTAAACCTGGAGGAGTTGCAGAAATCCCAGAGGCTGTTGTATTGTTTCAGCTGTTTGAGCTGAAGAGGGGGGAGGAACAATAGTGGCCAGTAACAATAATGTAGTTGTCAGGACTGTGAGGGAGGCAAGGTCAGCGAGGTGCTACAGTAAACAGGCAAGCCCAATTCCTTCCCATGGCCCCCTGGCTTAAGTGAGGGGAAAGAAGAAGGGGAATTAAAGCTGAATGTTTTATTTCACAAAGGCTAACATAATAACGAGTCTGATGAAACATTTCAAGGACACGCTGATTAGGTTTTGGCCTTTCTTACTCATTTGGATTAGCGCAGGACATACCACAGTCACATAAAATTAGTACAAAGTAAAGGAGTAACATCATAATTCACATAAACAAATGATTCATTTTTTACCCCGAGTAATAGATGCCCTCAAACATTTCTATGTGAATTTGCTCAGTTTGAATCATTTGTTGTTGATGTTTGTTTAGAAATGTAAGAAAGCTACGAAATTGCTCTTTTTAATATTTAAGAAAAGGGTTACTGGGTTAACTTTAAAAACATTAATTACTATGGCCAACAATATACATAGACACACACACACACACACACACACATATATATATATATACTCAACAGTCAACAGTTTTAGAACACCCCAATTCCAGTTAACAATGTAAAGCTGTTCTCCAGCAACAGGGGTTGATCAAGCCTTGAAAGCCGGTGCTACTAATTCCTACTGGTGTTCTAACTTTAGGCAAAGGGATGGTTCCACAGTATGTGGCATCAACTGTCAACCATGGAGGAGGAAGTGTGACGGTCTGGGGCTGTTTTGCTGGATCCAGGGTCGTGACTTGTACAGACTGAGAGGCACTCTGAACCAAAACGGCTACGACAGCATTCTGCAGCGCCATGCAATACCCTTTGGTATGTGCCTAGTTGGTCAGGGGTTCATCCCACAGCAAGATAATGACCCAAAACAGAAGTCCAACCTATGCCAGAACTACATCAGGAAAAAAGAATAAGATGGTAAGCTTGAAAACATGGAGTGGCCAGCACTTAAACTTAAACCCCGTCAAGCTGGACAGAAGAGTGTAAGCAAAGCAACCTACAAGTGCTGCACATTTATGGGACCTTCTGCAACAGATATGGGAAGAACTTTCTGAACAATATTTGATTTCCATTGCAGAAAGAATGCCACGGGTGTGTTCAGCTGTTATATCATTTTGGTCTAGAAATTGATTCCATGATTTCTTTTTTAGGTTAATTGCTTATTTTTACTATTCTTTCATTTCAGAGTGCAATGAGACATTGAACTGCATAATTTTCAATAAAAAACTGGAAAAAATTTTGAAAAATAGTTCTAACTGAGTGAATGGGTTAAATGCAGAGACTAATTTCCTACGGGATCAATAAAGTATACATTATTATTATTATTATTATTATTATTATTATTATTAAACTTTACTAAATACTTCTAATACTTTTGACTGGTAGTGTATATACAGTATATATGAGGCAATATGGGAAGTTTATTAAATTGCAAGACTTCTGAAAATTGAAGGATGTGGAAAACTTCTGTGGTTCAACTTGTGGTGAACTTTTCCAGACTACACAGCGAAAAACCACGTGCCTGAAATCAAACATGACACATCTTTAGCTTTAACAGAAAACAAGCATTACATGTGTTCCCAGAATACCACTGAGATTAGTTTTATATACATCAGGTTTAGTTTAATAATTTTATTGCTTTGTGCAATTTCGTAATGAGGTGCTGAAACCAGTTTGGGAGATTTATATCTTACTTGTCAGCAGCTGCCTCATGGGTGTCAATTGATTGGTCTAAAATGGTATCTCCCACTCAGCTGACAGGGTTTATGAGTTTTACAGTGATGAAATTTCTCTGTTGTAAACATAGGATCAGTTTAGCTCTCTGTGGTCCCAACTCTGGTTTGATTAAACATTTTCACAAACTGAAAGGATGATTCAGTTTTTAACTTTTGGTCTCTGCTGAGCTTAAACTTTGAAAAATAAACATATATAATATCTGCTCTACTGAAAAGTTAATGGCAGATAAATCATTCTTTTTCATATGTTATTTCATATATAATTTGTGTAAAGTCCACACATTTGCAAAATTGTATTCATGATTTCTACATTTATACAATATTTTTACCAATATATTTCAGAGAGATACATATTTACTCCACTTCATTTCGGTGTTACCAACTGCTCTGTGATGAAAATCTTTAATACTCAACTTGGTTGGTTAGTACAGTTAGTCCAACACAGTTAGTGTTAAACCAGTAATCTAAGAAACACATTTTGTTTTTCACTCTACATGGACTGTAAAGCTACCAAGACCTTTTGACTGCAGCTGGCTTTTCAGGCAATATCATCAAGTTTCCACTGTCTTACTTTAAACCAGGGGCAATCACACTTTTGAGGTTGTAACCCTAATCTTTCGAACAGCCTTCCTGTCAGGTAATCTGTAATCACAAATCTGCAATTTGTTTAAATAACTGCTGAAAATTAATTTCTATAAGTTAGATTTCCTTTACTCGTTCCCCATTATTTTGGGCCATAATTTACATCTATTTGCCCATATGGAAGTGTGGAAATGAATGTGTGATCCTGTGGTTGATTATCAATCTGTATGGTGTAATGTGCATACTTAGCTTTAATGTGGTCTGGCTTTGTAACTCCGTGTTTTGAAAAGTGTTGTACAAATAAATATTAATAACACTATTATTGTTGTTGTTGTTGTTTACTTTTTATTCTTGGCCTTCTACTGTAGTGAGGCGACCAGTGGGGGCGATATGGCGCCTTTAACCTCTAACAATTCAACGAGGAAGAAAAAGACCCGGAAGTAAGCTTTGTTGTTTTTCTGGGGCGGGAAAGATTAGTTAGGAAGGAAGCAAACTACATGGTAAGTTTTAAATATTATTTCAAATGTAAGACGCCATCTCTTTAGGCGACAGCGCTTTTTACAGTTTGCCATTTGTCGTGCTAACGATGTCTGCTGTTCATGTGAGAGCCTGATAAACGTGTCTCAGCATTGCACTTAGCGTCTTCTGTCCATTATATTTTTAAACTGGATGAATCTGTCCAGCACTGCACAGTTTCTGGCTGATCAGCCACAGCGACCTCACGGTGAATTTGAGTGACTGTTATATATTGAATACAACAACAACAAAAATACAAACACAAAATATATTTTGTTGTATATTTACTATACCAAGACCCAATTAAATCAATAAAACAAGCAACCATCTCACAAAATGATCATTTTAAAGTTGCTTCAGCCAAGCTTAAACACTGTAAACCTTTAAACAACTTAAAAAGAGAATTCAGTAGGAACAATAGACAAGTCATAATTTAGCAAAACAGTTCATTTAAATCAGTGGGTCAATTACTTAAAATATACAAGGGAAAGTATACAACACAACAGCCTGTCTCATAACGGAACAGATAAATAAAAGTAATGTAGTGTGAAGTCTTAAAATGAATGTTTATATATCTGATTTGTCATGATCTACTGTTAGAGATGTGCCTTAAAATGTGATGGGTACACAACTCGTTTATTACATTTATTGTTACGCCTGCCTAAATGTGCAGGGGATTTGGGGTAAGTGACAAAAAAAAGGAAACAAAGAGGCAAAATAAAATCGTTTTTTTGTCAATAACTAAACTGAAAGAGAGGCACAAGCTGCTGTCAAAACAGTCAAAACACACACACACACACGTATACAAGCCTGACTTTAAGTACTCTGGCCTAATTACTGAGTAGAATCAGCTGTACTGAAAGGCAGCACCTAAGGCTGGAGAGACTGCAGGACACACCCATGTAGGTAAATTCAGAGCACGCCCTGCTAGGGGCTGTTTCAGTATTATTTTTACTCACATTAAAGCCTTTTAGAGCAACTAGATAATAATAAATTACAGTAGACCAGGCAAGAAGTAATAAATGTATGAACTATCTTTTCAGCATCACTCCGTGACAGGATGTTTCTAGTTTTAGAGCTAATGCACAGATGGAAAAACAGCAGTCCTACATATTTGTTTACTGCGTGCATTAAAGGGCATGTCCTAATCAAAAATGATGCCCAGCTTCCTCTCGGTGTTATTGGAGGCTAAAGTAGTGCCACCCAGAGTAAGTATTGGTTAGACACCATGTTCCTAAGATTTTTAGGGCCGAGTACAATAACCTCAGTTTTTTCCCTGTATAATGTAAATAGTTGTGGTCCTCACTAACTGTCCATCTATCAGATTAGTTATGATTCAAACTTCTAGTAAAATATTGTGATCAGCAGTGTCGAATGCTGCACCCCGGTCATAAGAAGATCATTTGCAACCTTCACTAGTGTCGTTTCTGTACTGTTAAGATTTTCTGAATCCTGACTGAAACTCTGAAACTTTTTAATTTAACTTAAAAAAAATTGTCTCAAAAAAGAAACATCTTGGTTGCAATAAGAACCAAAAATGGCCCAATTAATGTAACACATTAGAAATTAAATGTAACAATTCATACTGGGTAACATTCTAGCTTGGCTTAAAGTCCAGCATGAGCCCAAAATATCTGAACTTAACACTTAATTTGAACTTGCAGTGTCAAGCTCCTCTCTTTGTAAAAACACACTCTCTCCTTAACTAGTTGTCATACACACAGCTTATTTGGTATCTAGTAAAAGACATGATTGCATGAGACAGTCCTGAACCAGAGTCATTGCTGTAAGAATAAAAATTTTTTAACATTTTGTCATTCATTAGGTAGATCATTTATATATGTTGACAATAAAAGTTGCCCAGTTAATTGTTCATTTGTTTATATAAAATAAAGACAAAAAAGATGAAAAATATTTGAATTGTTAACAGAATAGTGATGCATCAATATACTGCCAATATGGACCTCGTTGACTGATTTTAAATAAGATATTTAGCTTTGGCCATGAGCTCAATTTGTTGTGCGTGATAAAGACATGAAAGACTTGACAAGTCTAAAAATAATGAACAAATCATTTTATAATAATCAGATTTTTCTCCCCTGGCAAAAGAGGGAATTAATAAAAAAAAAAAAGCCCCTAAAAATTAATTAACAAAAAATGTAAGTTGCTGTTGGTTGAGAATTTCACAGTCATCGCATCCATGTAGCGCACTTATATTACTGACTGTTATTGACTCTCTTCCAGCAGGTGAGATGCCATCCAAAAGACACGTTGAGGCCCAGCCTGCCTCCTCTCCAGTTCTCTTCATGACTGTGGAGGGTGAGCCGATGAATTTCTTCCTGCGACCGGGTCCCATCAAACGCAAACTCCAGCCGCTCATCACAGCTGGAGGAGGGATGTTGTCCAACGTCCAGCAACCAGGAGCAATACTGCTGACTGATCCTGAGGACAGAAGCCTCATTCCTGAATCCACTGTGCACTGGTACGTGCTGAACTGACAATTCATGGTTATATGAGCAGGTGTTTACATTTAAGGAAATCTATTCTTTTTAGTCAATAAGAAGAAGGTAAAAAAGAAAAATGCTTCTCCAGTTTAGTTTGGTGGTGATACATTTATTCAACTCATTTATGAGTTATATCTTATGAATCACACACACACACAACAGCAGCACTGGAGCATACCTGGAAGACTGGTCTTATTACATATCCCTTGTGTACTTTTCAGGTATGTGTCCACCCAGTATATTTATGACTGTGTTGAGAAAAATGAACAGCTGAATTTAGAGGACTACAGGCTAAATCCTGAAAAGGTCAAAAGACCCAACAACAGCAAAAACAGCTCCCCTCAAATCACAGGAGGTATGACTAAACCCCAACAAGTCTGCATTTTACAGATTACGCTTTTTTATTACTTGAATTGTTTAAAGTTAAAATTAGAAATGTGTGTAAATCTGGTGAATAGTTCAGTCTGCTTCCGTTTTCTACATTTTATCTACATTCTTTTATAACTAGGTAGAAATGCCTACACTCCTGAGGAAGATGCTGCCATTATTAATTATGTCAGCAAGCGCAAGACGAAGATTGGGGGAAACCGGCTTTGGCAAGAGATGGAGAAACAGCGTGTGACCGGACACAGCTGGCAGTCAATGAAATACCGCTACAAAGAACAACTGGCTAAGAAACAGACAGCGTCTGTGGAGGTGGAAAAGCCAGAAGACAAAAAGACAGAGGTGATTAACTCTCTGGATGTTGTCGCTAAGATTTTGCTATTTTTTTTGTTGTGTTTTTTTGGTCATGTTATTCTGTTTCACTTTTTATTTTATTTTTTAAATTATACATAATCTATGATTCTACAGAGTCCCACAGTTTAATCTACTTTTGCTTTTGCTTTTTTTTTGGTTAGAATTTTCAAAGTAAAGTTTGATTTTAAATACACAGAGTATTTCCACTACATCATAAAATTCCAACACTATTTTGTAAACGCGAAAGACAAAGTGGCTCCGTATTGTAATGGCTTACACATTTGCCTAACATGTGAAGGAGTCCCAGTTTGATCCTGAGAGGAGACTCTAGTCCCTTTGGGGTTGCATCAGGAAAGGCAGCCAGTGAAAACATGCAGAGCTAGAGAGAATAAGGAAGCAGCAGAAAGTAGCGTTATTAGTAAAAGAACCCAAGTAGAGACATTAGGTAAAAGTAAGTAAATAATTTTTAAACCAGCATTGTTCACTTTGAAAAAAGGTTGTTATTATTATCCAAATTACCAACATTTCTACATCACAGCAGAGACAACAGCATCCACTAACATTACAAAACTGCTAGGCCAAATTATATTAGAGTCTACATTACGACTGTACAGTAGGACAAGATGTACCAGATAACTAGATTTCTAATTTTTTATCCTTTGGATGTTTGTTGAAAGTCTTACACAGCACCATGTGGATGCAGTCAGAAACATGAATGTGAGTAAAGGTGAGACTGAGCTGGGGATCTGTGAACAGCAGAAAGGCCAGCAAATTGAGCAGCTCGTTCCTAAATGAGGGAATTCTTCTGTAGCATGTTTGTGGTTTGATTATTGTAGATTGTAGTATATACTATATTGTGATATTCATTGTTCTATTGTGATATGAGATATTATTGATTGTTTTTAATCAATTTCTATTAACATAAAATGCAAATTATAGTTCTAAATTATTTAGTTCAATCAGTCCTACAACACATCCCATTTGTGAACTTTACAGTGTGTTTGCAAACTACTTCTGGTTTCCATGACAATGTGAAGAAACTCAAGAGTCTAATGAGTGATTAAACAATTCAAACCAAACAGCTGCATGCTT